>APFE030096414.1:31028-53670 GCA_000404065.3 Pinus taeda
ACGAATCTGGTAGAGAACACAAAAAACTGATGCACTTATCTTCATCTGAAATTTTAATATCAACAGATGATAACTGACTTACCATAGTATTAAATGCATTCAGATGCTCTGTCACCGAGTCTCCATCTTTCATCCTTTGGTTATGCAACTTTTTTCGCAGGAACAGTTTATTCACTAGAGACTTAGATTGGTACAAAGTCCCTAACTTGTCCCACAAACCCTTCGCCGTAGCTTCCCCTGATACATTCAAAAATACTGAATCTGAGACACACAATCGTATTGTGCTCTTTGCCTTCCGATCCAACTTCTTCCATTCTTCATCGGTCACTCCCGTTGGTTCAGTACCCAGATCTACCACGATCCACTGATCTTTATCCACCAACAAATCCTCCATCTTGAGTTTCCACAACTCAAAACTCTAACCGTTAAACTTCTCAATCTCTATCTTTCCGCTGCTCGCCATCTTCTTTCACCACTAGAATCGATCTCGCAGATCTCCCACTGAATAGGGTCTACCATAGGCCCGAGCGAAACCCCTTAGCAATAAAGGCGTCCCCTTGAAGCCAAAACAACTCTGATACCAAATGTAGGTTTTAACCCCGTACAGAAATTACCTGTATACGAATTCTAAAACAAAGAAAATAAACAATGCGAGAGCATAACACATAAAACATATATACACAGAGATTTCCCACTGGATCCCAAAACCAGGACTGCCAGCTTGATTTTTCATTATGTTCCTTTCAATGTTACAATACATATTTATACATGCCAAAGCATCCAATACCATGGAACGATAAACCATTCGCCTCCAAAACCATGGACCGAAAACCATCGCGTCCAAAAAACATGTGCGAAAATCATACACAAAACCATAGGTGGGTCTGCCCAACCTAACATAGGGTCTTAAACCAAAATTTTCTGGGGCGCTGCCCCAGAACCCATAAAGTGGGTTTACGGGTACCCCTCAAAACCCCTGTTAACTATGTGGAAAGAATATAACACAACCCAACAGTGAGGAGGCTGAGATCGTGGAAGAAGCTGACTGCATGCATACGTTGGTGAAGACTGCCACAGAGGCTACATGGAAGAGTCGCCTGCCAAAGGATTGCATGAATCGATGTTTGACTAAGGGAAGAAGACTGAGTTGAAGACAAAAATATCCTTGCTCTTAAAATTGTCCGAGTGAGTTGAAATCAATGAGTGAAGGTGTTCGCTAGTACTGCCAGAAAGGTCATCGTTGTGGATTGATGTGAATTGGTGAGCAGACCTATGCATGTAGCTAGTCCACATATAGATGCAGATCACTTGTACGTTGAGGTCAACGTGGATGAATTTACGTGTTGGTTGTTGTTTCATTGGTGTGATTGGTGCAATGCGTGGAGTTGACCCAGCCTACAATTGGATGCAATTGTGAGCAGCAGTCAATGTTTTTAAAGGAACACTTATTGGACAGATTAGTGTTGTTGAAGGAAACGGGTGTGTGCTGCTTTCACCCTGTTTGTGTGTCCGTGTGTGAGCATTGTCGCATCCAGGTGTGAATGTTGTAGCAGGAGTCTGGTTCCTCGACATTGACTTGGGTGTCATCGTGAAGATCGTGGAGGTACCCACTGATTTGTTTGCCATTTTGTTAATAAGAGGAGGCAATCAATCTATTGGTTGAGAGGCGACGGGAACGATTCGTGGTACGAGCTTTGATTTTGTGGAATCACAATTACTTTTAAAGGTTGAGAGACTAGTATTCATTTCCAATCGCTAGTGTGGTGGTCCGATCTATTGACCTATAGCAGAAGTGTCACTGCGAAGAGGGCCAAGCGAATTGACCTCAATGGTGTGTGTTGTCGCAACAGGGGCTAACAAACGGAGTTCTTGAGAGTGTTGTGCAGAGGAGTATTTTTCTGCAAAGCTATTGTGCTTGATTGGTCATCGTACGATGAGAGGGTGGATGAGGCCACTGAGAAGGCCTGAGTCCTCGAAGGCTGGTTGTGATTTGCTGTCAGTGGTGATGTCGAATGCGCTCAAAGATAAATTGGTGGATCGATTTCTAGATCCAAAATTGATAGGGGAGAAAATGGGTCTTCAAAATAAACTGAAAGAGTCTCAATGAAAACTAAGGAGAAAGCATCAAAGGAGAAATGAAAAATATTGTTTTACTGAATTTAGTGATGTGTTTCAGGTTGACGATAGTGGACCTATAGCTAATCAAGATGCAGATTTGGAATTTGTTGAGATTATTAAATGGTTAATGCTAGATTTACCATCTTTTTCAAGTATGAATTATGAAATATGGGCAAATGAAATGAAAACAATATTATGGAAGGTAAATTTACTTGATTATGTCGAAGATGTTATTAATGATAGTGGAGATGCATCAACATTAAGTGTTATAACATCTGCATTAGATGACAACATCATACTCAACATAATATATGAATATGGAGAGATTATTAGTACAAACTTTTTATGGGATGTTTTAGAGATGAAATATTGTTTGAATGAGGGCAATGATGCTGAAGATATTCCCATATTTGATTGTGAAATTGAAGATGCAATGATGGGTGATGAATGTGTGTCTATAACTGAAACTTGTGATGATGAAAACACATTCATTATTGTAGAACTTGACAGTTTTCCAGATGCAGAAGTCAAGTTTTATGAGACTTATATACCTCATGATGAGTGGATCAATTTAATGATTGAAAAACATCTTATTGATGAATTATTGTTTGGTGAGAAGGAAGGCCTATCCTCGCATACAGATAAAATGCAGAACATGAATGTAGCAACAAAAATGAGTGAAGAGGCTAAAGGAATAATTATGACAGTAGAAAGGGATGAAGTAGGGAGAGATGGAGAAATGAAATCTCTCTTGAAGGAGTAGGAAGACAAAATAAAATGTGGTCCTCTTTATAAATCTAACATTGTTTTTTGTGCAGATATTGGGAGGCAAGAAAAAGCAATGAAGTATGAAGAAGAATTGAAGTTTCTTGAAGCATGGCTTGAAACACCATGTCTTTATGAAGTCAACACAAAATTTGCATTAATGAATGATGAAGACATCATTGCTGACATTCAAATGGTTGACACCAGAAATAGTGAGAACGAAAATTCTTCTATCCAGCCTGCCATAATTCTGAGAAGGGCAATAATAAGAATTCAAGCTTTCCTTCACAGGGGAAGAAATGAGGTGAAGAGATATCACTACCTCATGGTGAGGAAAGAAAATATGAAGCCTTGACTCAAGATGAACAAGTATGGGTTCTATTGCAAGAAGACAAAATGAAAGCTCTGTCTTTTACCATTGTAAGCCTAGTTGAGACTGAAACCAGCACACGTCGTATGTCATTTGAGTTTTTTGGTGAATGCTTTCTCCATTAAGGGGGAGTGTTAGCATTAATGGAGAAAGTTAAGATTTCCTATGTTTAGGTGTTTGTTGCTTTAGATAGGATTGAGATATTATTTGTTAGGAAGTGGTTCAAACCACTTGATTGTGTGAAAGCCTATATGTACTAGGTTGTTCTCCTGATTGAGATATAATGTGTGTATGAGTGTTTGTACACTCTCCAAGTATCTCACCTGTAGAGCCATTTAAATAATATATTCGATTTTTAATCATATTCATAGTAATGTAACAAAATCTATTTATAAATTAAGAATTTTCATGATAAAATAGGAGTAAATCTCCCTGATTAAGAATATTGGTACATGCTTTTTAAATGTATATATCTGTAACTTATATATTAATTATTTTTATAATTAATAATAATAATCATTATTATTATTTTAAATGAAGTAATTATTTAATTAGTTGTTATTATTATTATTTACAAATCTGAGTTGAATGATCAAACAAGTGTTTTGATTATTATTAGTCCCTACATGATTATAGTAATTGATTTTCTTGTTGTGTTAATCAATCTAAGTTATAATGTTTAAGTTTGAAAAAAAAATATTTGTTTTTCAATATTATTGAAAAAAATATTTTTCAAACCTTTGATTGGACCATAGCTTTCAAAGCCTTATTGCAATCATGTGGATAACTCCCTCACATTTTTTTGCCACAATTTATGTAGGATTATAGTAATTGATTTTCTTGTTGACCACTAATAGTTTTGTGTTAATAAATTTAAGTTATAATGTTTAACATTGAAAAAAAAATATATTTGTTTTTCAATATTATTGAAAGAAATATTTTTCAAACCTTTGATTGGACCATAACCTTGAAGGTCTTACCCCAATCATGTGGATAACTCCCTCACATTTTTTTGCCACAATTTTTGTATGTAGTTGCAATATTTATGCCATGATTTTTAAATATTTGTGCAATGAATTTTTTTAATAGTTTGCTTGATAATTAAAATCCTTGAAAATGGCTCATAGTCACATAAATAAATAACCTATTTACCATCACTTACAATCCGCCATAATTTAAGCAAGTATTTGCATACAAAAATCAATGGAAACAAGATGGAAATAAATATATTTATATTTATATTTATATATATTGGTGTAATTTAACTTATAAATAAAAATAGATTTTTTTTAGAATCTAATAAAACAATTTCAATAAACAATGTAGTTTTTTAAACAAAGTCTTTCGGTAGAAATCATAGGAGAGAATTTTTTGGCTGACGAATTTCGAACCAACAAGTGTAGTTCATCATCACGACCAGATGAAGAGGCAGACCATGGCAAAGGCTTAAATATTTAAGCCTTTGCCATGGTCTACCTCTTCATGTGGCCATGATGATGAACCAACAAGTAATGAACCACACTTGTCTTCGGCCAAAAAATTCTCTTATGTTATTTCGATTGAAAGACTTTGTTTAATTCATTATGGATCATAAGCTTGAATATAGAAAATGTAATTTTTTGTCATTTAAAATACTTTTTTGAATACAGATTCAACACCCTAAAACCATCCAAGCGTGTTTGAAAAAAACCATTTAACCATACATTATACTACATCTATATATATAATATTTCATTTAAATTTTCTTATTTTAAAATGCAATTTCTCACAATTATATAATTCATAACTTTTCAATGATGATCATTAATAATCCAAGCGTGTTTGAAAAAAACCATTTAATCATCCATTATACTACATCTATATATATAATATTTCATTTAAATTTTTTTATTTTAAAATGCAATTTCTCACAATTATATAATTCATAACTTTTCAATGATGATGATTAATAATCAATAACAATCTCTGAGTACGGAAATGAAAGAAAATTACAATTAGGACATAAATGACGGGGAAATACACTCATAGATCTCTACAGAAATAGAAGAAAATCAAAGTAGTACGCTACCAGAAACGCGAGAGGCAATTCACAAATCTGTCTCTCCTGAGGCTTGACCTTGAGTCTTCAAATCTGTCTCTCCTGAGGCTTGACATTGAGTCTTCAGGTTGGACTCTAACTTCCTCCAGCTCGAACTGCTCCATCCCTCCACTGCATTTCCCGCCAACGTACAATGCTTCCAACAATTTCTTTTTCTCCAAATCTTGCGCCCATGTCCAGCATTTCTTCACTAATACCTGCCTCACCAGGTCTAGGCAATGCCCAAAAATATATTCAAATAAATTATTCAATTCTTTCTTTAGATAATCAACAATATTACTAGAACTGGAATCGATACTCATGCATAATCTGTATAAAGCGTTCCATGCCACCAAATTCTCCCAGTCCACCGGACTGTCTTGGCCTTTCTTAATGATTTGTGCTTCCTTATCAAATTTATGTTTACATTCTTGTGCAAGTGTTTGGATTGCTTTTTTTGCTTCTTCCATACTCCTAAACGTTTGGTTTACTGCTTCTGTCTCTTCCATTCGTTTCGTCCCGTTATTTGCAGCTTTTGACTCTTCAATAGTCTTAGAGAGAGCATTGAACAGACTATCTGTGGCTTTACTCGGAAAATTATTTTCGGGATCGGCTGATTCAACCATATCCATCAGTTCCCATGCCTCATAGTATACTTGTAAGCAATCTCTGGCAACTCTCTCTAACTGGGGAGACAGATGGACGATTATATAGGTTAATAAGACTGCTGTCAGCTTCCATGTCGGATTCCTCACGTGCAAATTTCTGTATATGGAATTTGTACATATCTTCATTCATGTATCTACATTGTATATGCACAAATTCCATATATAGAAATTTCGCATATACAGAAATTGTGCATATACAGAAGATATGCGCATATACGAAAATAGTGCATACACGAAAGGTATGCGCATATCTTCCGTATATTTCTAACTTTCATATATGTGCATATCTTCCGTATATGCATGTCATTATGTATCTGCGTCGTATATGCACAAATTCCATATACAGAAATTGCGCATATACAGAAATTATGCATATACGGAAGATATGCGCATATCTTCTGTATATGCACAATTTCCGTATATGCGCAATTTCTGTATACGGAATTTGGGCATATATGATGCAGATATATAAACGGCGTGCATATACGAAGGATATGCACATATAATAAAGTTTGGGATATACGGAAGATATACGTATATCTTCTGTGTATGCGCAATCTTCGTATATGCGCATATCTTTCGTATATGCACAATTTCCGTATATGTGAAATTTTTGTATATGGAATTTGTACATATCTTCGTTCATGTATGTACATTGTATATGCGCAAATTCCATATACAGAAATTTCGCATATACGAAAAATTGTGCATATACGGAAATATGCGCATATACGGAAATTGCGCATATACGGAAGATATGCGCATATCTTCCGTATATCCCTAGCTTTCCTATATGTGTATATCTTCCGTATATGCACGTCGTTCATGTATCTGCATCGTATATGCACAAATTCCATATACAGAAATTGCGCATATACGGAAATTGTGCATATATGGAAGATATGCGGATATTTTCCGTATATGCGCAATTTCTGTATATGCAATTTGTGCATATACGATGCAGATACATGAACGATGTGCATATATGGAAAATATGCACATATAGGAAAGTTAGGGATATATGAAAGATATGCGCATATCTTCCGTATATGCACAATTTCTGTATATGGAATTTATATATATCTTCATTCATGTATCTACATCGTATATGTGCTAATTCCATATACAGAAATTTCGCATAAACGGAAATTGTGCATATTCGGAAGATATGCGCATATATGAAAATTAGGTATATACGGAAGATATGCGCATATTTTTCTTATATCCATAACTTTCTTATAAGTGTATGTATTCCGTATATACACGTCGTTCATGTATCTGCATCGTATATGCGCAAATTCCATATACAGAAATTGCGCATATACGGAAATTGTGCATATACAGAAGGTATGCGCATATCTTCCGTATATGCACAATTTCCATATATGCGCAATTTCTGTATATGGAATTTGTGCATATACGATGCAGATATATGAATGACGTGCATATACGGAAGATATGCACATATAGGAAAGTTGGGGATATACGGAAGATATGCGCATATCTTCCGTATATGCACAATTTCCATATATGCGCATATCTTCCATATATTCGTAATTTCTGTATATCCAATTTTACATATCTTCGTTCATGTATCTACATCGTATATGCACAAATTCCATATACAAAAATTTCGCATATACGAAACTTGCGCATATATGGAAGATATGCGCATATCTTCCGTATATCCCTAACTTTCCTATATGTGCATATCTTTCGTATATGCACATTGTTTATGTATCTGCATTGTATATACGCAAATTCCATATACAGAAATTACACATATACATAAATTGTGCATATACAGAAGATATGTGCATATCTTCCGTATATGCACAATTTTCATATATGCGAAATTTTTGTATATGGAATTTGCACATATACGATGCAGATACATAAATGACGTGCATATACGAAAGATAAACACATATAGTAAAGTTAGGGATATAAGAAAGGTATGCGCATATCTTCTGTATATGCGCATATCTTCCGTATATGCACAATTTTTTGTATATGTGAAATTTTTGTATATGGAATTTGCGCATATACGATGCGAATACATAAACGACATGTATATATGAAAGATATGCATATATAGGAAAGTTAGGGATATATGGAAGATATGTACATATCTTCGGTATATGCACAATTTCTGTATATGTGAAATTTTTGTATATGGAATTTGTGCATATACGATGTAGATACATAAACAAAGATATGTACAAATTTCATATACAAAAATTGCGCATATATGGAAATTGTGTATATACGGAAGATATGCACATATACGGAAATTGCGCATGTACAGAAGATATGCGCATATCTTCCGTATATCCCTAACTTTCCTATATGTGCATATCTTCCGTATATGCGCGTCATTTATGTATCCGCATCGTATATGCGCAAATTCCATATACAGAAATTGTGCATATACAGAAATTGTATATACACGGAAAGTATGCGCATATCTTCCATATATGCACAATTTCCATATATGCACATTTTTTGTATATGGAATTTGCGCATATACGATGCAGATACATAAATGACGTTCATATACTCAAGATATGCACATATAGGAAAGTTAGGGATATATGGAAGATATGCACATATCTGCCGTGTATGCGCAATTTCTGTATATGTGCATATCTTCCGTATATGCACAATTTCCATATATGCGAGATTTATATATATAAAATTTGAGCATATACGATGTAGATACATGAACGAAAATATGTATAAATTTCATATAAAAAAATTGCGCATATATGGAAATTTTCCATATATAGAAATTGCGCATATGCGGAAGATATGAGCAAATATTCCATATATCCCTAACTTTCCTAATGTGCATATCTTCTGTACATGCACGTCGTTTATGTATCTGCATCATATATGTGCAAATTCCATATACAGAAATTGCGCATATACGGAAATTGTGCATATACAGAAGATATTCGCATATCTTCCGTATATGCACAATTTTCGTATATGGGCAATTTCTGTATATGGAATTTGGGCATATACGATGCAGATACATAAATGATGTGCGTGTACGGAAGATATGCACATATTTGAAATTTAGCAATATACGGAAGATATGTGCATGTCTTCCGTATATGTGCAATTTTCGTATATGCATAATTTCCATATATGCAAAATTTTTGAATATGAAATTTGCGCATATATGATGTAGATATATGAACAAAGATATGTACAAATTTCATATACAGAATTGCGCATATACGAAAATTGTGCATATACAGAAGATATGTGCATATATGGAAATTGCGCATATCTTCCGTATATCTCTAACTTTCCTATATATACATATCTTCCATATATGCACATCATTTATGTATCTACATCGTAGATGCGTAAATTCCACATACAGAAATTGCGCATATACGGAAATTGTGCATAAATGGAAGATATGCAGATATCTTCCATATATGCACAATTTCCGTATATGCGCAATTTTTGTATATTGAATTTGCGTATATACGATGCAGATACATAAACGACGTGCATATATGGAAGATATGCACATCCTAGAAAGTTAGGGATATAGGGAAGATATGCGCATATCTTCCATATATGCGCAATTTCCGTATATGTGCATATCTTCTGTATATGCACAATTTCTATATATGCGTAATTTCTGTATATGGAATTTGTACATATCTTTGCTCATATATTTACATCATATATGCAAAAATTCCATATACAAAAATTGCACATATACGGAAATTGTGCATATACGAAAGATATGCGTATATGCACAATTTCCGTATATGTGCAATTTCTGTATATGGAATTTGCGCATATATGATCCAGATACATAGACAATGTGCATAGACGAAAGATATGCACATCTAGGAAAGTTAGGGACATACGAAAGATATGCACATATCTTCAGTATATGCGGAATTTCCGTATATGCGCATATCTTCCATATATATGCATATCTTCCATATATGCACAATTTTTGTATATGCGAAATTTTTATGTATGGAATTTGTGCATATACGATGTAGATACATGAAAAAAAATATGTACAAATTCCATATACAGAAATTGTGCATGTACGAAAATTGTGCATATACGAAAGATATGTGCATATACGGAAATTGCGCATATGCGGAAGATATGTGCATATCTTCCGTATATCCCTAACTTTCCTATATGTGCATATCTTCTGTATATGCACGTCGTTTATGTATCGTCATCGTATATGCGCAAATTCCATATACAGAAATTGCGCATATACGGAAATTATGTATATACGGAAGATATCTGCATATCTTCCGTATATGCACAATTTTTGTATATGCACAATTTATATATATGGAATTTTCACATATATGATGCAGATACATAAACGACGTGTATATATGGAAGATATGTACATATAGGAAGGTTAGGGATATACAGAAGATATGTGCTTATCTTCCGTATATGCACAATTTCCGTAGATGCACAATTTCTGTATATGGAATTTGTACATATCTTCGTTCATGTACATATCTTGGTACATGTCTTGTAAACTTCACTTGATTTGTCTGTAGATCTTCCAGTGTACCATCCACCATAGTTGTAGACTTTTAGTGCCAATAGTAACCCAAAAATATCTTTTCACCATCCACACTAGGGAAACAAGGTGGTTCAAAATATATCTGATGGAGGGCATCACAAGCACCTAGATATGATGGACCCTTCATTTCAATGCTACCCATGGCTGTTACTACCAGCTACTGATATGAGAAGAAAAACCTTTTCACCGTGGCTTCTATTGCTTGGAAGGCCAACAGAACATGTATTGTTGCAACATGATAAGCACTTGAAGTGCTTAGTGAGGGAAGTCCATGTGAATGAAACAAATGCTTAAGTGCCTCCTAGAGCTTTGGTCCACCCTTTGGATCAGCCTCAACACCCATGACTTTGGGAACTAGATGCCTTAGTTCCTTGCATGCATTTGTAAGGGGTTTAGACTGAAGGCAATATGTGCCTGCAAGAGTACTAGTGCTGCTAATTGCCAACTTGTGTTAAGGCAAAGGAAATCATCTGGGTCCATCACTAGAAGAAAATTCACAATTTCTGTGAGCATCTTCCATATCCTTACAACCATCCAATAGTTTGTGGATGCTCCTATGAAATCCCCAGAGTCTATTCTTTGATATATTATGTGCAACAATTATTGGCCTACAAATACCCAGGCCTGAAAGATCTGGAGGACATTGCAATGTTTGGCATCTTCTAGATTATGGGACTGTTTATGTTGTTTTAAAGAGTGCAAATATCTTGGCTTGCAGATTCTATCATATTCAAGAATAGGCTTACCTGACATATTTCGTTCCCCCAGACCTAAAGTGAAGGGAGTCCTCTGCATATGGCCTTCAATGGCAAGCCATATTCTACAAACCATGGCTTCAACTCTTTTCCATGTACCCAAACGAGGAAGTAATCTCTCTTCACTTGTTTTGTTAACTAAAGGGAAAGCATAGGTATATACAAAAGTTGCACATATATGGAAGTTATGCATATACAAAAAATATGTCATGCAGAAGGTGTGTATATATATAAACTATGTGAATCTTTTATATTCATAGTTTCCATGTATACATAAACTCCCAAAATAGGGAAACTCTCCTATGAGGAAACTCTCGAGATCTGAGTTTTAGATCACTGCAAACACTAGATTTCCAAACCCTTCAACATTAATCATTCTTGTAACCCTCACAAAGACAAAAGGTAAAGATTTATATTATTTTGTTATTAATCGTTATTAATTGAAATGTTAGAATCCTTCTAAATTCATATTGCACAAAAAAGGAATACAACATCCCTCTATATGTACATTTTTCCATTTGGAAGTTGAAATAGTTCAACATCTATTCTTTGGATGTGAATTCATAGATCAAGTATGAAATCATGCCTTTAAAGAGCTGAATCATATCTCTAGAAGACTAGATCATGGAGAGGAATGCTTGATTGGTAGAGTACATATGGGAAGATAGGTATCATTAGGACAACCAGGATAGTTTCAACATTCTCTTAACTTACTAGGTCTGGTTGTTCTAATGATAACAACTCCTTCTCAAAATGTGTCTTACACAATAAGTTGTGCATATACAATAGATGCACATATACAGAAGATATGTGCATATATGGAAGTTGCACATATACAGAAGGTAAGCATATAAAGAAGCTGTGCATATATGGAAGATATGCATATACAGAATTGTGCATATACAGAAGATAAACATATATGTGCATATCTTCTGTACATGCACACATATTCTATATATGTGTATCTTCTGTATATGTGCATATCTTTCGTATATGCGCAACTTTCGTATATGCACAACTTATGTGTATGTGTAGTGATGCAAATGCATATAACCTAGGTCTAATGTTTACTGAGGGAGTTGGTTTACAAAGTTAGGATTGAATTAATTAATTTATTTTTTCTATAGTTTTAGGAGAAAATGATAACTCTTTTAAATAGGAGAAGGTTCGAGATTATTTTGGAAGGTTTGAGAAAATTTTGGATTAGTTAGCTCTTATCTAGAGATAAGGGATTAGATGAGAGATTTTATGGATCATGAGAGATATTTTGGGAGTTAGTTTAAGATCTAGAACCTACCTGGATTCTAATCCATTTGTATAAATCTAGGTGAGCCCATGAGGCATGTAAGTATGTAGAGGTGTGTAAGTAGGTGTGAGAGTGAAGTATGAAAATTTCTCCTATAAATATTTTATGTCTTTAATAAATTATATTTGAGATTTTTTGTCAATTTTGATATTGGGTTTCAATCTAGTTTTTTATGGTGTGTGCTAATTTATAAGTGCAGGAACTATGGTTAGACCTGCATCACGTAGTTTCTATATATGTGCATATCTTTTGTATATGCGTAGCTTTGACATATGCATATACGAAATATTCTAGATTCTAATGGCGGGTGGCACCATATCCATATACAGAAGATATGCGATACAGAAGTTGTACATATAAAGAAGCTGCGTAACTTCTGTATATGCGAATCTTTCATATATGCACATGTTTTTTGTATATGCACAACTTTCGTTTATGTGCTTCTTTCATTTATGTGCATATCAAGAGGTTGCAAATATACAGTGGATGCACATATACAGAAGTTTCACATATACAAAAGGTGTACATATACAGAAGATATGCGCATATATGGAAGTTGCGCATATACGAAAGATACGCATATACGGAAGTTGCGCATAAATGGAAGATATGCACATATATAGAAGATACACATATACTCATATATGTACAACTTCCGTATATGCACATATCTTCCATACATGCACACCTCTCATGTATATGTGTATCTTCTGTATATGCACAAATTTTGTATATGTGCATATCTTCTATATACGTGCAGATTCGATATATGCATATATTTCGTATATGCGTAGCTTCTGTATATGCTCTCCCATGGTCCATCCCCTCAACCTGTCCGACTGGCTCCTGAAACTGTACAATATTGTTCCTCATCCTTGCTTGAACTGTGTAGTACACAATCTGAAGGTTCAAGGCTTCTCCTTGCATATCTAAACTACGCAGTTTCATAGTAATTGAGCCCGTCTTCCTAGCCTATCACTTGTTTTGGGCTCAGTTTACGGATCATAATGCATCATCTTAGGCTAGGAATTTTCGAATTGATGTTGTCTCAACATGATTGAATTGCAAGAATAGGTACCCTATCATGTCATGGAAAGATTATGGATAAGGAGAAGGAGGGAAGCATGCTCAAAGACACTCTTGCAGTTGAACTTGCAAGCTAATCAATCAAGAGAAAGTAAAAGGACACTAGTTTGCGACCATTATCCAAGACTTAAGATCATTGAATACTCCTTATCACCAAGGCATGCGAAGGTGAAAAGGAAAGATTCTTCATGAAGACACTCAACTCTCAGCAAGAACACTAGCTTAACATTGCCACATCATCAAGCAGTCTATGTCAGCAGTGTCATGTCATGTCATGAGTGGTCATATGCCACATAACTAGTGTGGATCATGTATATCGTATTCAAAATGTATTGTAAAGAGTCATATAAGTTGAAAAGTCATAGGAAGTCAAATAGTCATGAGGGTAGTCAAAGAGTCACCCTGGGTTATATATACTCCCTCATTGTATGAGCAAAGGAATTTTCACCTTGGCTCCACCAACAAAGCATTAGAGAGATAAGCTAGTTCTTTTGTGGAGCAAGGAGTCGATCTCACGCTCCATTATTGAAGCTAGTGATGTTCATTGTATACATGTGTCTTGGAACTTTTACTTAATAACAAAGCCTTCAAGGCCAGCACATTCTTCATGCCTGCTTGAAATACAAGGTTGTAAGGCATATAGATAAAGGGTAAGGACACTTAGGGAAAGATGGAGGGTTCAAATGATCCCCAGGATAGCCAACCTTGACACTCATCTATTTCTTTCCTAGCATCACAACAACATGTAACATAAGACATAAATTGTAAACAAATACTGACTCTGCCCCGCAGGGAATATTATATGTAGACTACACATAATTAAGGGGTCTCAGAACCCACTATCTTCAAGGATCAATTCAAGCTCTCAAGGCTTTGGCTATGGCTTTAATTTATCATCCAATTATTCTACTATTAATTATGCATTTGGCTATTGTTCTGAAACAAGTCTGTTAAGACCTTCCACATTGCATATGGAGTCTCCTTCCTATGGAGGTTCAAGAAAATATGATCTTGAACTCCTTCTAGTAAGTTCCTTCCTTCCTTGGCTACATTCTTCTTCCACTCTGCTAGATTATGTGCATCTACAATTGTTGGTTTCAGAGCATTTTTATCAATGTTTTACTTTAATCCATTATCTTCCATGACTTCTTCCATTTGTTCCTTCCAAGCAATGAAATTTGAGCTACCCTCAAGGGAATACTCAAGCCTCATACCATAAGACGCCATCTTGATCATGCTGCTAGCTTTGGAGAATAGATATGAAAAACTCGTTCCTCGTGCAATGACAAACTCATATTCATCTCTTCTATTGTGATTTTAAATCTGATACCATGTAGAAATTCTTTATAGATTCAAACTATTAATTGTAATTTACTAAAACAATAGACTTGAATCTACTCTAGTAATTGCAAAAACAATTAACGATCATGAAATCATGAATCATACAAGAGAAGTAATTCAATCAACACATTACACAATGATTTCTTGGGGAAGTCCACAACTAAAAACCCATGTTATCTGTATATTGCATTGGTCAGAAAATATGAGAAGATTAGAATGCTTTGCTGAAGCTCGAGCAACCTCTGAATTATCTCTATCTATCTCACTACTTCCTAAACAAGCCTAGGTTAGTACTTAACCAGATTTTGGTTCTCCCAAGTCCCTATTTCCTTGAGTTCTTTCCTTATGAAATAACCCCTATAAATTATGGAAATTCTTCATCCACAAATACACAATACATTATAGGCCTTCTTCTGACTGCATGCACCACTTGTACAATTCAGATAATTATACAACTAATAGTACACTACCCTTGAACTCCAATATCAACATTGAAACTCATAGATCACACATGCATTCATTATTTATGGCTGAATCATTACTTAATTGGTTGAACACTAAATTTTCTCTCCATTGCTGGACCCCCTACTAGTTCCTCCAATAGTTGGAAATAGTTTAACTGACATTAACTCAGTTAAACTAAATTAATTAATTACAACTCAAAATAAACTCAATTAGGGCTCCTATAAAGTAATATCCACTCTACATGACTCAAGTTAGACAATCAACTAGAATTAATTGAACCAACTAATTCAAACTAACTTAGTTAACTCGTACAAGTTGTCATGTGATGCGGAATTACAATTTCTTCTAATTTAACTTAAGGGAAAATTAAATTAGAATATTTTTTGGTGCCATTTTCAACGCAACACCATTGACAACCAAAACATACTGCTCATAGAGGTTTATAACATAGCTTGTTGCAGTATTTACAAAAACCACTCCTGACAACATGAAAAACTATCACTTCCCGAAGCTTTATAACACAACTTAGGAAGATATTTACAATAACAACCACATATACTTATGCACATTTTCTTCAACCAAAAAATAACCATACCATCTATGGAGCTTTATAAATATATTTCGATACAATATTTATAATAATATACATATGCACATTTTCTCTAACCAACAAATAAAAGGATATGATGCTTGCATCCACAACAAGGGACTCCAAAGGCTGACACATCCATGTTCAAAGTAATACCAGGATTCACCTACTTGCTAGGAAGTATAGATTCCATTGCCAAAGTTAAACATGAGAGGTGTGCATGTACAGGAGATATGCACATATACGGAAACTATGTATATATGAGTATATGTGTATCTTCTGTATATGTGCATATCTTCCGTGTATGTGCAGCTTTCGTATATGCGTATCTTCTATATATGTGCATCTTTCATATATGCACATATCTTCCATATATGTACAACTTTTGTATGTGCACAACTTCCATATATGTGCTTATATTCCCTATATGCATAGATCTCGTATATGCGCATATCTTTTGTAAATGCACAACTTTTGATATGCACATATACAGAAGAAGTGCATATATGGAAGTCACACAACTTCTATATATACACATATTTTGTATCACATATCTTTCGTATATGCATATGATACCACCTACCGCTGGAGAAATGTCAAGGTGTCATTCAATCCTCTCCATTCTCTGGTCCAGGATGCCCATACGGTTCTCGTGTCAGTCTAAGATATTCTATCCCAATAAAAACTTAATATTCCAGTAAAATTATATAGTTTGCATGTATTGGTCAAATCGTCTAATTGTGTGTCCTATATCTAGGATGCAATAAGCCCATTCTATCGTAATCTTAGTGTTTGAGAGAGTAGTTCTATGAGAGGATGCCTCTCCCTCAAATCAAGAGAGTTCTTCCTAAACATTAGCTGGTGTAATCTCCCATAAGTGAGATGCAAACATAAAAACATACCTTCTATAAATAATTTCACAACAATAGATATCCAACATCTACATTACTTTGGGCAATCCATTTTTTATAATGTGATTTCAGATATTTAAATTGAAGTTCCCAATTAAACTGACACGTATTCTCATTAAGAATTTGTACTACTATGCAACGAATGAATTCTTGTTGCAGTGATGAAAATCTTTGTTGTTATTATTGGAATTTAATTTTTTTGTTGAAATTGATTCAATACACCACAGGGAAGGTTACATTAAATAAAATAGTTTCTCCATATTTCAGTATCATATATATAGAATAGTCACGGTGTCATAGTAATTTTCTTAGAATATTTCCTCTTGAAAGTCTTTGAAATTGTTGCAATGCTCACAATATATATATGAATTTTATTAATGTAAGTTATAATGTATGAATGTTAAATGTATTTATTTATTTTTATAGATGTTAATCTAAAATACATGATATATAGTATATTATATAAAATATTAATATATTATAATCTAATTTACATGATATATAATAATATATTTATATATTATATATAATATATATATATATATATATATGTTATGGACAAATATTTTAAACAAAAATGAAAATATTAAACTACTTTGATATTGGGTAACTCTTTCAAACGAAAAGATCAGCACTTAACATTAATAATTTGATTAGTACAGGTGTTACAAAAAGGTTTCGAAAAAATAAAAGGCATTCTACGAACATTAATATATTTAAATACTTCTTATTTAAAAAATAATATTTAAATTAATTTAATTACTAAAAAAATAAAGCATTGCTATGTAGCTATTAATATTATTTAAAACTTCTTATTAAAAAAAGGTATTTAAATTAATTTAATTAAGAGGCAAGGGTTACAATTTCTTTAACTTCTTTTTGAGGTTAGTATCTCTTTATCCTTGGGAGTTGGTCTTCATCCTCAAGGATGGTCGGCCTCATCTTGCACTCTCAGTTTTTCCATGACCCTAGACACTTTTTTTTTCAATAATAGGTTTCAACAATATTAAAGATTTTTTTCCCACTTGGATCATCAAATTGTGTGCACTTCACCTCCTCCAAAATACGGTCCTCTTGTATTTTTTCTCTTTTCCTCTACTTGTTACTCAATTTTTCCATTTTTCCAATTTTGTTCTCTTTCCCTCTACCAACTCTCTAATTCTTCCATTTTTCCTTATGTTTCCATAGAGCATTAGCTATGCTAGTGTTTCTCTTCCTATGAAGAATGATGAGAGGGATGAGTAAAGGAGGAAGGTCATTCTTAGGAAACTCGTTTTCTTCTTCCTCTCTCCTCTCTGTTGTAGGGAATCTCTTTTCTTGTAAGCTAAAACTCTCTATAACACCTAATGCTAACAACCCAAAATTTCTCTATCTTTGTCACCAAATGGGTTACACTAAGCATAACTAAAACTTTATCTAAAATCTCAAAAGATCATGTATCTTGGCACATCCAATAACCAAACTATGATAATTGAAGATATAAGGAAAAATATCCAAAGATTGAAGGGAGATTATAGTAACCATAGGCCTCACACACAATGTAACTATTGAATTCTACATATAGTAACCATATACCTCTTATCTACTTATTTTTAATCAATTAATATATAGTATTATTAGCAATTAACATAATATCAAACATTTAATTAATGTATATAAAACATAGTAATATGCATATATCTTTATTAAAAATATTTTATATATCTAAACATTTATATTTTAATTATCTAAAATCTTTTCAATAATTAAATGTAATAAATACAAATAAATTTATTACTATATAGTTCACTGGGTTTTGGATACATGGTGACATAGTAATATGCATATATCTTAATTAAAAATACTTTATATATCTAAACCTTTATATTTTAATTATCTAAAATCTTTTCAATAATTAAATGTAATAAATACAAATAAATTTATTACTATATAGTTCACTGAGTTTTGGATACATATTCATATTCATAATCTTTAGCATGGCATACTAACAAAATTACCGGTTAAAATGGATTATATGGTTTATATATATATATATGAAATGAAATTCTCCTTTTTTATTATATTTAATAGTTAGAATTCAAATTTAAAAGATTTTTTTATTATACATAAAACATTTATGTGAAATATCAACAAACAAATTAAAAGTAAATAAACAACTATAATATTGTACATTTATCTATATGTTTAAATTTTAAATACTTTTAAAATCTTCATATTATTAATTTGTTTTTTATTTTTCCTTCTCTTCTCTTTTTCTTTTTTTAATTTAAATATTACTTCAACATAATTTGAATATTGGAATTTTACGTAATTCACTTCTACCTATATATCTATATATATGTGTGTGTGCGAGTTTTCTAGTTGTTATAAGTAATATTCACTATATCATATAAATATTCAAGTAAAAGAAATATTTAATTACTCAGGAAAATTATAAAATAATTTTAAATCCACATTATTGTTAATATCAAATTAAATACATCAAGTATTATGTGATTTCCTTGTGTAAAGGATAGACATATCATGAATATCCATATGTTAATGAAAGAGTTAATAGAACGCCACGCGGGAGAACGGAAGGCAGATGTCTCAATCCCGGGAGGGGCAATCACCATGAAGGACATTTAGACTTGGCCGCCGGAGGTGAAGAGCATTCAAAGCTCTTCAATGCTACGTTGGGTTCAGGACAGAGGCCTAAGAAATAACAGGATGGCGGAGGAGGGATGGCGATCCCTCTACTGGATTCAATTTCTGCTACCTGGTGAGAAGGGATGGCCTGAGTTCATGCCCATTCTCTAGCACTTGCATCCATTTTGTGCCTATCTGCCTTTGATTGTTATCATGGGAAAGTGGAAGCGCTCGGGGGTGCATTCTTGCAGTGGTGATATTAGGCATCTAACCTGGTGCGTTTTTCCGTGGCATTCCGGGTTGCTTTCACCTTCTGTCCACTGTATTAGCAGTATGGCTCCTCAGTACAGAGCCACACCACGTCGGGGGCACCATCAGGGCCAAAGAAGTGGGGCTGGCAGACGAGGAAATCTAAGCCCACGGAGAATTTCCCCCCTCAATTGCGCCTCCCCATCCTCTAACAGAACAGAGGACTCCAAGCACTCCATTAGCAATTCGATTCAGTCAGCCAGGTTTCATTACCGCCGCAAAACCGATAGGCCAGTTATATCGATGCTAATTACGGTTATCTTTGAGGAAGAAGATGGGACGGAGGGCACTTCGGCGGAGGGCACTGGAGCAGAGAAATCTCCTGGGAATTCCAACATTTCCTCGCCTAGTTGGGGAAGGGAGGATAGCTCTTATTCCCCATATTCACCAAGTAAATTGGTTGAAGAGAGCTCTCCTGCGTCCACAGAGGAACAAGCTGAAGCCAGGGCGGAAATTGGCAGCATGTTAGACTTGAACAAGCCCAAAATGGTTCAAGATCAGACGATAATCCCCCAGGAACGGGCAGAAGCCACCACCTCTGCTCCTCAGCAGCAAGGAGAGCCCAAGCTGCCGGACTTTTACCTCGCCAACACTCTGTACCCAAAATTACCGCCAGGCATGAAGTTGGAGGATGTTCCAGAGGGAATGGAGATCTCTTGGGAGCCTCTGGATGAGTTCAAAGTCTACAAGCCGGATAATGATAAGTAAGTGGTCTTCCCCTGCTCTTTTTTGGAGGTATGCTAGTAACTTGCTGGAAAACATCTACGATTTTGGTGGTCACGTATATGGAAATGTTCGGTTATGGTCATGGTCATGGTCGTTGGGATAAGCACAGCTGGTTGCGGATATGACAGATGGTTTTGGTCGCTAGTTATGGTTATCGTTTTATGTTTGGTTGCTTGCTTGCTGGTCAGTCGGGTCTGGCCTGGTCGAAGTTTTGGTCGTGGTGTTACAGCGGTCATGGTTGTGGTCTCTGGCTCCTGCTCGGCGGATGGTGCCTGTTTGAATGGTCGCGGTTTCAAGGCCTGCAGCCTCGATTCTGGAATCGGAAACCCAGCAGCAGAAACCCCCTCAGAAATGATCTCTCCTATCCTCATCGTTCAGGAAATTCGGTGTTTTGTATTGATGCATTTTGAACATGAATTATCCACTCATTACTCTGCTATTGTAAAAGGCACTAGCCTCAGTGGTTCTATTAGTTCTGATGCAAGTTTGACAGAGAGCCGCAAGCTTCAATGGCGCTCTCAGAGGTTTCGCCCTCTTGTATATACTTTTTTTTTTTTAATATAATATAGTTTAGCCTTTGCGTAGAAAAAAAAAACATTTATCTGAAATATCAACAAACAAATTAAAAGTAAATAAACAACTATAATATTGTACATTTATCTATATGTTTAAATTTTAAATACTTTTTAAATCTTCATATTATTAATTTGTTTTTTATTTTGCCTCTTCTTCTTCTTCTTCTTCTTTTCAAATATTACTTCAACATAATTTGAATATCGAAATTTTACGTAATTCACTTCTACCTATGTGTGTGTGTGTGAGTGAGTCTTCTAGTTGTTACAAGTAATATTCATTATATCATATAAATCTTCAAGTAAAATAAATATTTAATTACTCAAGAAAATTATAAAATAATTTTAAATCCACATTATTGTTAATATCAAATTAAATACATCAAGTATTATGTGATTTCCTTGTGTAAAGGATAGACATATCCTGAATACCCATATGTTAAAGTTTTAAGAAGTATCAGGTTGTTTTACAATTCCATTAGCAATTGTGTTTCTAAAAGTAGTTTTTTAACACTCACATTTATGACTATGTTTCAAAATTAGTTTATCTAGCTCATTATTAAAAAAATCATGAAAATGGGAAAGAAATTCTAAATGGCCTGGAAACCTAGTTGAGTAATTTAATTTTATATTTTGAAAATTTGTTTTCATCATTGAAAAATGCCGCTCTTATAGTTTTAAAATAATATTTAGATATTGTTTAAAATGAATATTTTAATAATTTCAATAACAAAATATTTCAATTATTGCACATAAAACAATTGATAATCACATATTTAAATGGTTTTTTTGGGAAAAAATAAACCTTTTATGGACCCAATTCCCAATTATCTCATCCAACTTTTGACATTTACTTGCTATAATTATATTTATGTGGATCACAATAAATAGTTAAATAACATTACTTCATTACCAAGTGGAAAAATCTACCACTAAATCACTTATTTATTATGTTTTTGTGTATCACAATAAATAGTTGATTCACATTACTTCATTAAGAAGTGGCAAAATCTATGGCTGAAGCATTTATTTATTATCTTTATTCCTAAGGTTAACTAGGTCAATTGAAATTAGCCTATTTCATTTGTTATTAAAGTTCAAATAATATTGTAATACTAATAAAATGTGATAGTATTTAACCATTACATACTATAGACAACTTACTCCTAAAGATTATTATAAGCAATCATCTAAAATTTACTATTTCAAAACTTGTAATATATTACAAGTGCTTCATACTAAGCACATCTAGAAAGAATATTTTCTTTCTCTACTTGTTATTAAGTGTATGAATTTAGTTTCAATTATCTAATTTTTTAAATGGTTTAAAATTCTAAAATCTAAATTTTTTATAATGAAAAT
>APFE030096418.1:0-31387 GCA_000404065.3 Pinus taeda
ATTGTTTTGCCAACTTTCTTGACAAATAAAGTTGCATCATCAAGATCAAAATGATTGAAATTGAGTTTCGGAAGATGCTCAGTTAGTTTTTCATACCAGGCTTGTGGTGCTTGTTTGAGGCCGTACAGGGACTTCACAAGTTTTCATACTTTATGTTCATGTCCTTTCACAGCAAATCCTTCAGGCTGGGACATCAAAACATTCTCTTTTAGATCTCCATTCAAGAAGGTAGTTTTTACATCCATTTGATGGACTTTCCAACCGTTATGAGCTGCTAGTGCAAAGAGTGTCCGGATCGTGGCCCATTTTTCTCTGGGGGAAAAAATTTCCTCATAATCGACCCCTTCCTTCTGTGCAAAACCTTTTGCCACAAGCCTAGCTTTGTGCTTGTGAAGTGAGCCATCAGCTTTATACTTTTTCTTGTAGACCCACTTGTAGCCAATTGGTTTGGTTCCAAATGGAGGATCAACCAACTTCCAAGTGCCGTTCTTTATGAGGGCATCATACTCCATTTGCATCGCTTCTTTCCATTCATCATGAGAAGCAGCTTCTTTGAAGGAAGTTGGTTCAAAATCTCTAGACAAATTCAATTCACAATCATAAGAAACATCCATATCAACAGGTGAATCAGAGTCATCTACATCACCTCCATTTTGTCGGGTTGAATTTCTAGTTCCTGTCTCTCCAACCTCATCAGGATGAACACTTTCAAGTGTCCTTGTCAGCCACTTTGGGGGACCTTTCTGAGATGGTCCAAGCTGCTCAATTGATTGAGTTAGGACTAAATCAAGAGTGAGTCTCCCAATTCTGTCAATCACCACTCAAAGTATCATCCATTGTTGGAGTTTCATGCAGGGGAGAGAGTGCTTCAGAAGAAGATTCCACAGGTTGATCTAGTATAGGAATCCCCCCTTCAAGATGCGGAATCTGATTATCAAATTCTTGAAATGATTTTGCATTTGCGAATCTATCCAAGCGATCAAGTTGCCACTCAACAACAGTGCCAACTTTGGATGATTCAAGAAAGATTACACCTCTAAATACAAAAAACTTTTTATTAACTTCAGCATAGAGACAGTATGCTTTGGAAGTGTTTGAATACCCCAGGAAGATACACGTACAACTCCTTACACCAAGTTTGTTTCTATGTACCTTTGGTATAAACGCATAACATGTGGAACCAAAGACCCCAAGATGCTTTACCGAAGGAATGTGCCCATACCACATTTCATAAGGAGTCTTGTTTCTAATAGCATTAGATGGACATCTATTCTTTACATATACAACACATAGAACTGCATAAACCCAAAACATCAATTTTACATTCTTGAAAAACATCATGGAGCGCACCATATTTAAGATTGTCCTATTCATTCTTTCAGCTACTCTGTTCTGTTGGGGATTATAAGGCACAGTTGTTTGATGTTTGATCCCATGTTGGCAAAGATAGTTTTCAAATTCATTTTAAGTGTATTCTTTTCCATTATCAGTGCGAATAGAGCCAATATGAGATTGTGCATCATTTTCAATCCATGTATGAAAGTTCTTGAATGTTTGACAAGCATCAAATTGTTCTTCAATAAATAAACCCAACACATTCTGGTGTAGTCATCAATAAATGTCATCATATATTTATTTCCATTTGCAGAAGGAACAGGCATTGGAGCACATAAATCTGAATGAATGAGTTCAAGTTTTCTATGTGCTCTAGAATGTGAATCATGAAAAGACTGTTTGCTATGCTTTCCTAGAATGCAAGCATCACATTGCTTAAGTTTCCTAGGAATTGTAGGCAAACCAGCAACACCATTTTTCTTCAATAAGCAGAGACTGTCATAGTTTAAGTGTCCAAATCTAGCATGCCATAATAAACTTGATGGAAATGTACCTTCTTCATAATGAGAATTGTATGAGAAATTTTGTGCATAAGCAGAGGTACCCTGTAGCTTGAAAAGCCTTTCTTCTTCTATCCCCGTCATGACAAGTGAGTGGTCTAATGCTTTTCTCACCTCAACCTTGCCATCAAACATGTGAATGGAGTGTCCTTGTTGGCGGATATGGACCAAGGATAGCAAGTTTCTCCTCAGTTATGGGAGATATAAAACATGATGCAGAAGAAAGTCTGGAAGACCAGGCAATTTAAGCCTAATTGTGCCAATTCCTGATGGCTTGAGTTTTGATTTGTCTGCAAAGTATATTGCTCCATCAACATTGTCAGTGAATTCTTCAAAAAAATCTCTTCTAAAGGTCATGTGGCAAGTTGCTCCTGAATCAAGCAACCAATCATTTTTCCAAGAAGTAAGTGAAGCATTAAATAAGTCTTCATTTACTCCAATATTACAGTGTGCCACAACATAGTGAGCGGATTCAGGTGCTTTACCTTTCTCTTTGTCATTAGTTTTACCTTTGGGTTGGTTTCTTTCCTGCTTTCTGTCCCAAGGCAACTTGCATGTGGATGCATCATGTAATCCATCTCTTTTGCAACGTATGCAATGCAAATCTGACTTTTCTCCTTGCGAGTGTCTGCCCCCCCCCGCCTCTGAAATTTCATCTTCCTCTTCCTCGTCGACCACCTCTTCCTCTAGAAGAATCTTGAGCAAGATTCTTCTCTCTATGTGCAAGACACATAGCCTCTTCAGAAGATTGAGGAGTTGTCTTCTTCCCAAAAGCTTTCTCTCTTTCAGCAAATTTTTTCACAAGGGAGTCAAAGGTAATTTCTTTGAGGTTTCCATTTGCTTGCAATGACTCAAAATAATTTGAGTAAGTGGGATAAAGTGCCTTGACAAGAGATATCAGAGGAATGTCCAGTTCAACATTAGTGACTTTGATATCATGTATAATAGATTTTACTTCTGATGCAAGAGCAAGAGGATCATCATTTTGTAATTCAAGACTGAACAATTAATCATGAGTAGAACAACTTCAAGTGCAAAGTGTGAGTCATAGAGTTCCTTCAATTTTTGTAAGGCTTCGAAAGCATTTGAAAATGGCGAAATATGGCAACTCACCTCTTCATTTACTGATGCTACAATCAAGGCATAAGCCTTGCTGTTCTTATTTTCCCAAATGGCGAATTCCTTGTTTGAGGTAGGTTGTTCTGGTTCTTTGTCTCTGTCTCCAACACACACTCCTTTCCACAGGTCATTAAAAATGAGAGTGTGTTTGATTTTCCGTGACCATTCTGAATAGTTCTCCTTGCCGGTGAGAACCACTCCCACAATAGATATCAATGAATGCATTTTAAAAAATCTATGTATTGTAAAAAAAATATAGTTTTGCTGCCAATATTTTGTAAGAAATAGCACTTCCAGTGGTATTTTTGTAAAAAAATATAATTCTGATATAAATATGTATCAGAGGGAGTATACGCAAGAATTTATACCAGGAACTTATACCATGATGTGATCACCGCATAGGCTACCCTAACACCGGCTTTTTTCTTTCTTTTTTTCTTTTACTACCCACATCTTTTGATTATTCTCGCACCAGAAGATCTTACCCTCACCTTGATGCACTTCAAGTGGACCCAAAATATTCGGTTTGAGGCTTCCAATCCTAATTTCGGCTACAATGTCTGCCGCCAATTTGAAGTTTCTATGCTCTGTACTAAAGGAATTCCTTATCCTATCCTACGTGAACCTTAGAAGCTCAACAACGATACGGAATGGCTTTACTGTGGGGAGATATTAGTGAGAGGGCTACGAAAACCACAGTGGGATATCGTTTAAAAATAGCGCAGTGTTCCAAACAAAATAGTATGGTGGTATGGAAAAAACTGAATGGCATTATGTAATGAAACCGATATTAAAAAAGAAACACAGTTATATATTAAAATGGTATATAGTAAACTTGCGGGTATCAAAGTCACGATAGTAAACCAAGTATGGGGAGGAGGCGGGGTATTACAGCGTATGCAGCGTTTTGATATGGAGGAGGATCGTTATATGGAGGCAGTGTACTACAGCGTAAAACAGTCCCAGTAACGCAGTAACGTAGTAATAATACCATCCACCGCAATAATCATAAAGAATTCGACATACCATTCATGCAACACCTCTAGGAAGCATCTCTAAGTAGCAACCGCACCATACTTATGCACCTTCAACAGCACAATCATTCAATGCATATAAAATATTTTGTACCAGCAGTCTCCAAATATTGATATAATGGAGGGTCATTTGGTCTTCTACCAAACTCGGAGCATACTCAGTCCAACACCACGCTCCAGGGAATAATAGACTGCAAATTCAACGCAGGGATATGTCAATCTGCAAAAATGCAAAAAAGAAACAGAAGGAGTTACAATAGCAGGAAGCAAAAAATAGCGTTGGCTCTGATACCATGTCAGGCCAAGAGGTAACTCCTCAAATGAGATTATATTATTCATTTAGGTTGTTCATAGTTATATACATGAGGGAGTGACTGTTGAGTTTCATCTCCCGACGACTCTCCATTTTCTCTTATTATTTATTTACAGTTGTTCACCCAATCCCTATGATTAGGTGTCAACAAAAGGCAACCATGACGAGGACAAAATCTAGTTGGGATTGAAAATATTGAGGGTGTATTTAAGTTATAATACAATAAGTTCTCTTGCCTGCATCAAGAGATGCATAAGCAGCAAAAGACTGCTAAAAGGAAACTTTAGTGCAATTGCGAGTTTTAAAAAAGCTAGATTTTTGTATCTTGTGCTAGCAAAGTACGGGGCTCAAATATGATCCCTGTTCATTATGCACCTATGTTCTCACCATTACTTGGGAGGTGTGCACCAGCTACTAGAGAGTCGGGGCTCAAATCTGATTCCATGTTCATTCTGCACCTATGCTCTCACCATTACTTGGGAGGTCTACACCAGTGACCAGCTGCTAGAGAACCGGAGAAGAAGCGCAGGGGAAGAAGGGAGAATATGACATATTCCAATTAATTGTGCAGAGAGGCGCTCTACAAAACAGTGTGGGGTAGATGTGGCACCAGTGCATGTGTAAGTTTGGTAACAACATTATATCCCTTTACAGCCCAGTATAGGGTAGACATTGCCACTAAATGGGTATGTGTATGTATACAATTGGTAACAACATTATATCCATTTACAGCGGAGTATAGGGTAGATGTTGCCACCAAATGTGTGTGTGTGTATGTGTACATTTGGTGACAACATTATATCCATTTACTCTTAGGCGCAATAAGGAGTGAACTCTCTCCAACTACAGGTAATTCAATTGGAGGTAGTTGATTAAACCATCCTATATCAATCTTAAGTCTGAATTTATCAAGCATCGAGAACCGATCGGGATCAGTGCAAATCTTAACTCTGATCAAAGTGTAAATCATAGATCTTAGATCTTAACTCCAATCAAGATGGACATCTTAAATCTTAACTCTAGATCTATCAAGCACCGAGGAGATCCAAAGTTAAGATGAATCCTAGCTGGTTCACAAGCATCCCAATGTTGTGAATATCATTTCGGGAAATATATTGCCAATTATACAAAAATAAACTAGGGCAAATATTAAGCACCATGCAGTAAGTCAATCATGCCTTTCCATTTTGTCCATTAGATCAATATAAATAATATTAAATGGGCAGGATGAAAAGGAAGTGAGCAAATGATTAGCCCATTGCATGGATATAAAGCCCATTAAGCACCATTGCATGGATATTAAGCACTATGCATTGGCTTACTTACTGCCTTTCCATTTTGTCTGTTGGATGAAAATAAAGTAATATTCAATGGACAGGATGAAAAGGCAGTACGCCAATAATTAGCTTAATATTAGCCAGGAACTTGTAGGGGACAGGATGAAAAGGCAGTAAGCCAGTAAGCCAATAATTAGCTCACTGCGTGGTGCTTAAGATTTGCCAGGAAACTTGTAGGAGATATGCTGAACATATAGGAAACTAATTGAAAGTATAAACTTTATCACCCACATAAACTTTATCGCCTATTGGAAAGAAACTTATCGGAGATATCAGAGAAAATACTGAAAAATGTCAGAAAACTTATTAGAAATATTGGAATATTAGCCAGCATTAATTGTGTCCTCTATATCCCCAGGATCTGGATATATATATCTGCAAGCATAAACTTTTCGCTTACATCACAGACTATCCTGGTCGGAAATATGAGGGAAAATATCTGAAAATACCGTCGAAGCACAAACCTAGACATGAAAAACGAAAAATCGGCAACCCTGAAAACTTGGAAAAGAAACGGATATGTCAGGAGAAATCCGAGATATTTGCAACAGTGGAAAACAGAACAATTCACTCTCAACATATTCTTGTCTGAATGGTAAAAGTGGGGTGATGGTATTCTCCCCACCAGGGATCCTTCCCCTGGTTAATGTTAGTCCCCCATAAGCTGTCATGGCCGGGCAAGCTGGCTGGATGTTGTGACGGACAAAGCTCCTAGCCTGACTGCCAACAGTGCTGAGAAGAATTAACAAAACCAAAAAAATAAAATATTGGGGAGTAGGAAAAACATTAGGTCCCGAAGGCTATATTTCTGGGGGCTCATGGCAAGTGACCATGGCCAAGCAGCGCCTTGGGTAAAAACTTTGCTGGGAATATGTAATGCTTCCAATCAAAATATAATAAAAAACACCATTCAGCAGTCCGTGTGTTTGGTGCCATGACGATTTCTGATCGTGTTATTAACTTAATTTTACATGAGATATAACCTCCGATAAAATCTAATCTCAAACATGACGAGTAACTTTGTGTGTGAGAATCTGTGTGTGAAACCTTTTAAAAGAAAAGCCCAACACGATTACGAAAACATGGCAGATTAGTCGGTAAACTAAAAGCACAGCAATAGCATAGGCTACTCTCAAATTCTGTGGTGGATCATTCATTTTTCAATCATGGGATTGCAGAAAATCACCTGAAATCGTGTGACAAGAAAATTGGAATCCGACTCAAAAAGAATTGTATGCGAAATGGGCGTTTCGATTTAGACGAAATATAGTCGCCTGCTTACCTGAAATTGTGCTTGAATGGAGTTAGATTGTCTGCCCATTGTCGTTCATGGATATATCCATTTTTGTTTGACGATTGATGTCGCGAAAATTTGAGCGGCCGTGAGGCTTTTGCCTGAATTCAACGCCAGGAATGAGGGGAGCGAAATCCCCAATGTGGTTGACAAGTACGTCATTTAACAAGTGGAGGTAAGTGTGGGTCGGTCTTATGGTTGAGAAGTGGCATCTGGCCAACCCCATCATCCTGACAACAGGATTCAAAAGCATCTGGTTGAGGCAATCAAAACGTCTCTCTCCTCGGCTAATGCAACTGTGGGGCCAAAAACTATCAATGCCAAGTAAATTTTGATTTCGAGCTGGGCAGAGAAATTATTCTGATAATTGGGACGTTTTAAATATCTAAGAAACTTATGATAATTAAATAATTCATTAGTAGTTAGGATTGTTATTGTTATTTATTATAAGTGAATGTGAATATAAAACCAAAATTATTCCTCTCTTAGATATCTCAAATAAAATAATTCATCTCTCAGACATCTTAAATGAATTTTGAATTTTGATTGAGTGAGTTATAAAATTATTTTTTTTAATATTTCATAGAAAATCGTTCATCTCTTATATATCTCCAATGAATTTAAGTAAAATATGGGCCTCAGCTTTGTAAAAATAGTCGCTGGCTCAGTTTCGTCTGCTTCTAGAGGGCAAGCTCCTGCCCATATCGTCAGTGAAGCTCTAGCTTCCACTGTCCAAGTGGTCCAGGCCTCACTCGATGAGGCTTTGAAGTTTTCTGAAAGTGCCCTAATCTGTCGATTCAATGGTTTTTGGCCGCAGCTGACAGCTCTCCACAATTGGATCTCAGAGGTATGGAAGCTTGTCATTTCTGATGAAATTAATATCTACCCCTGTGCTAGGGGTTTCTTTATAGTAGATTTTGAAAATCCTGAAAGCAGACAATGTATTCTAGATTCTGGCCCTAGGTTTTGGGAAAACTCAGGCCTATTCATGAAGCCATGGAACCCATCATTCGATCCCTCAACAGCAGTCATAACTTCAGCACTAGTTTGGGTGAGATTGCCAAGCCTACCCTTGCATCTCTGGAATCTCTCCTCGCTAAAAGCCATTGGAAATGCAATTGGGAAATTTTACTACAGGTGCCCAGAAACAGAGGAATATGCTAGAACCACCTATGCACGCATTTGTGTGGAAATGGACTTCAGCGTCGGATTCTCAGCGGAAATAAACCTAACAAGTAAAGACTATGTGTGGAATCAGAAGCTCGATTATGAAAGTGTCCTCTTCCGATGTCGATCTTGCTTTGAGACAGGCCGTCTTGCCAAAAATTGCCCAAAAGCCTCCCAGAAAAATTCTACTAGAGGAAACCACCACAGATCTACATGGTGGGAAGGAGCACAAAAAGAACACTACACTGTCATCAAAGAAGAATACTCAAGAGAAAACTCTGAATCACAAGAAAGCAGGCAAGAAAGAAACAACTCTCAAGACAAGCAGGGAGAAAGCCCCGCCCAACAACAAAAAATTGAACTCGACAACCCCTCAAGCATCAACAGCTATAAGGATTCGAATACTGCACAAAATAAATCTTCATTTAAGAGCAAAACATATCTCCTAGACCAAACTTCTTCTCCGACTATCTTCAAAAGGACGAACATAATAGATCGCAAAGCTAAGACACCAATGTCCCCAGAACTGAAGAGATGAAAGAGATGCAAGATAAAGGACGTTGGCAGACCGTAGAGAAAAAAAAATAAAATAAAATAAATAAATAAATAAATAAAATCAAAAAATCTACAGCATCAATCTCGCCAAGAAAGACGAGAAGCCAGACAATTAAAAACTAAGAAATTTATAAGTCCAATAGACCAATTTGGTTTCAGTGGACGGTAACCACTATCATTATCATTATCATTAAAATTAATTTTTTTAATAAATTTAGTTTAGAGTTTTGAAATGATAATTAACTTAGCTGAGAAATTTGAAATGATAATTAAAGTGAGGAATTATATGATTTATAGAATTTGTAATGATAATCCAAGTAATATAGGATTTTATTATTTATAGAATTTGTATTATTTAATTGAAAATTTTTATAATAAGTTGAGTATTGAAATGTAGATGAATTTTTTAAGTTTATGACTTTTGATGTTGGATGAAGTGTTAATTTGAAAGATGGGACATTGCAATCTCTTTATTTTAAATTTTAAAATGAGAAATTGAATAAATTTTAAAAAAAAAAAAAAAAAAAATGAAAATAATAATATTTATACAATTTAGTTTCGAAATATGATAAAAATTATATAAATTTGATAATTTTAGGTGTTTTTTTAATGAATTTTAAATTGTTAAATTAGTGTTATAACGAATTTAATATATATGTTTATGACTTTTAAATCATTAATGTATAATGAGTTTAATGTGTTTTTTATGAAGTTTAAATCATTAATTTATCTTTCTATTTTTAAAAATGAATCTTAAATCATTGATCTATTTCTTTAAATAATAAAATTGTAATTAATTTAATTGTTATGAATTTTAAATCATTAATGTATCTCTTTGTATTTAATAAACAAACTAATTAGTTGAGTGATGAATGGAGCATGAGGGAACGATGAAGGAAGGATTGTTGCAATTAGTGGCAGCAGTGTCCTCTATAGAACATTTGACTCCCCTCTCACGCACATCTGACCTATCCCTCCTCCACGATGGCTCACCTTGCCAACCGAAATCTATTGAGTGTTTTTTTTTTTTTTACATATTGTTTTTCCACGACCATCAGGGTTTTCCTTCATCAAGAGGCCTACGGTTCTCTCAAAGTACTCATGCGGTGAGGCTACGGTAACGGTGTCCCATCTCTACCATTACAGCCAGTCAACCCTGTTTTACTGAAGGCCTTCGAATGATGCAATTATCGAGTTAATTTTCACCCCATGGATGAAATATTAGTGGATTTTACTAAGGACCCTTATGAGGGTTTACCCACTTTTACCTCGTCAATCGTCATTCCTTGGAATTAAAAGGGAAATCATCGAGATTTGGACGGCATGGACTTAGAGGAGTCGCTTATCCATAGGAGTGGTTGTTAAATGGAAGGTCAAAAATGGAGGAGGCTAGGTTTGGAGAATGTGGTGGCCTCTTATGCTGGCTTGGGCACCTTCGCGGGGAACACCTACCCTACCACAAGTCCAAGCGAAGATCTACTAATGGGCTTCTCATCTGATCAAATTTTGGTACCCCCCTCTCCGCCTCTGGATGCTATTTCTTCTTTGTTTCCAAATTTCCCCCCTGTTGCCTCTCAAGCCATCTATGGGCATCCTTCCTGTGAAGATAGCCTCCTAAATTTTGGTTGTCTTTTATCAATTTGGACTCACCAAGAAGAGCATATTCCACTAGATTTTTCGGCGTCTCCTCTGTAGGGCCCCCTTCCTTACTTTGTTGGTGTTTCCAACTCTTCTCACTCTCTCAAAGATCTTCCTCCTTATGGCCTCTCAGGGTTTCAAATTTTTCCCCTCCCTTCCCGATTGTTGACAATTTGGAGTTTTTCCAGGTCTTTGGGGCTCCTTCATTGGCTTCCCTTATTTATTCGACAAACGGGACTCCTTTTTCACTAGGATTTTATGATCTTCTCTGCTTTCTAGAGCCCTCATCAATGATCCCCTCTACCACAGATTTTCTTCTATAACACCTTCCTCCCACATCTACCCAAGTAACTGGCCCACCGGGGTAAACATGTGACAAGGAGTTACAATGATATGATTCGACCTCCTAAGTCACATTAAGGAAGTGGAACTGATGGAAACCCACCATACAGACCTTCCACATCAACAGCAAGACTCTCAAGAACCATCCCAACCTCTCAGGTAACTAGCCCTTGGATCCCACTGAGTTCTTAAACCATTTAGCTCTTAGATGCTCCCATGATACAGGCATGCATGCGTCCAAAAGGCTCTAGACACTCCCACCGCATGGTATGCCAGCATCGACAGACTTTTCTACCCAGTGTTATGCCTACATCCCCGAGATTTGAGCCACTTTTCAGTCCCAAATCCCAGGTCCCTGCCCAGAACTAAATGACACCTTCAAAACAGAAAGATAACAATGGAATGATCATACAAATGCAATTACTTAAACAAGGGCTTGACTAGACCTCTCCTAGCCATGACAGGCATTTCATTAAACGTGTCAGAAATATGTAATCTACAAGTGTAAACAACATATCTCAGTATAGGGGTCTTATACTCATCTGAGAATCGCTAAGAAGCATTGATGCCTCAACACATTAGCTGTAGTTTCATCCATTACGCCATAGATACATTGTTCATTCATTTACAACCGAAAACATGATGACATCCATAGATAGCCATTGTCATAATACACGTTCATAACCAGCATAATAACAACAGAAATACCAAGGAAATTACAACCATATAATCCACATATAAGCTAGTACAATACTCATGAAATAAAAAAGGAGAAATAACCTCATATTAGTGATAAAAAGGCCAACCAGTTGTGGGACTTCCACGAACCACCCGACTATAGACATGGCTGAGCCAAATCTCTCTTCAGCGAGTCATCCACGTGCCATATTCCAAGCATGAATGTGGGATCTCATAAAACACATCAATCAAATACCATCCAGGGCTTCCAGAGGCCAAACCACCTCAGCCCATCAAACAGTGATTCCACCTCACAATCAGACATCACAAAACCATCACCAGATTGGTCTCTACCCAATCCTTTTAGGGCTTTAGAGCGTTTGTTCCAACCAAGGCTCAAGGACTAGTAACTCAACCCAAAGTTGCCACTCGGCTCTAGAGCATTTGTCCAACCAAGGCTCCAGGACTAGTAACTCAATCCACCAAGGGCTCCAAAGCATTTGTCCAACCAAGGCTCTAGGACTAGTAACTCAATCCACCAAGGGCTCCAAAGCATTTGTCCAACCAAGGCTCAAGGACTAGTAACTCAACCCAAGTTGTTATACGGCTCCAGAGTGTTTTTCCAACCAAGACTATAGGAACTAGTAACTCAACCCAAGCTAAAGGAAACATGAGAACCAGCTAGAAAACAAAGAAAATAAACCCACAACGCCATGGCTATCCAAGAAATTGCAAGGCTAGACAAATCTATACCAATGAAAAATCATAACCAAGAAACCACATGCACGTGCCATGCATGCCAAAACTAGTAAGGAAATCATACATGCAACTCAGTACCTGCAAACAAAAACCACGATAATTGTTGATCTTGATGTCCTCTTACACTTTCCTGTTTTTCCTTTGCCTTCTTGCTCCAAATTCCAAGTATTCTACACTCCTCCAAAAGTGCTCCAAGAAAACTCTAAGTGTCCAAGAGTATGAGAGAGAGAATAGAAGAGAGTTCCACCAAAACCTATCAAAAGCTCTCCAACTGATCCTAAGAAGCCTTTTTATCAATGAGGCATCTATTTTCTTTATTTTCCATTGTTTTCCTTCAATTTCCTCCTCACATGCAACCCATGACCTTTCACCTTCCTTTTCTCCTAATTTCCATTATTTTCATAAATAAAATACCTCTTGCCTTTCCAAAGCCTTTGCCGATTTCCTTTAGCCATAATAACCGAATTGAACACCCACTAGGATGTTTTTCCCACCATTCAACTTGGAATACGTGTCCCATGACCATGGTCTTATATATTTTTAACTAGGGTTGTTACAAAACCCTCCCCTGTGGGGGGAACACCATCCTCGGTGTTCAATGACACTTATAACCAGCAAGATCGCTTACAACAAAACATATTGCCCATGGAGCTTTATAACATAGCTCGTTGCAGTATTTACAATGATCTTTGCTTAAACATGACAATCATACAACTTACTAGAGCTTTATAACACAACTCATTACGGTATTTACAATAATAACCACATATACACACATACACATTTGTTTCACCCAGCAAATAATCATATTATCTATGGAGCTTTATAAATCTAGCTCGATAGAGTACTTGCAATAATACACACATGTGCACATTTGCTCAACAAGTAAATAAAAGAATGCGATGCCTTCATCCACAATAAGGGAATCTAGAGGCTCACACCTCCACCCTCAAAGTAATATCAGGATTCACCTCCTTTCTAGTAAGTCTAGAATCCATTGCAAGGTAAAATCTACATCCAATGTCCAACACTATAATCCTGCGCCACTTGTCCTCTCAGTGAACAATTACCGACTCATTATTCCAACGCACACTCCCAAAGTGCATTTGGTTCCATCTGGCAATGCTAATGACCAAAAACATATATCCCCGGTCTTCCCTTCTCTGCTACACAGTCCCTCAGGCAATCTGGTCACCTCCTTTCGTGTAGTCACACACCTTCCAAGTTCCACTGGCACCCCCATCCCAAGAAGTCTATCCCTCGGCGAGGTTTCCTCGCATCAGAAGGTCCAAAAACTAAGGCATATCCATGCCTTAAAACCATCATATTGGTCATATCATGCTCATGGAAACCAATGGGCACTATTGGGTACCAATGTCCTAGAATGGCCCTACTCCTGAATGCTTTACTAGCATACTGCTTCTTGTTTCAATTCCTTTCACTAAAGCTGCTAATTCTTGCAGTTGATTTCAATCATCCAATTGGGAATTTCCATGCTTCCTGTACCAAGCACATAATTTCCATTAGATTCAAAATAAATTGAAATAACTTCAAATCATACCTCATTGGTGCCTTGTCAATAAGGCACACTTGCAATTATGTTCGCCTCCTGTCACAATAAGTCAAACTAACATCTTTGACCAAATCATCATGTATAAACATATCACATCAGGTTATCTCAAAACACAACCATCATAGATCAAAATCATAACTCACATGTAACCATCATAAACCATAATCATAGATCACATTGTATCATCATATACCAAAATCATAAATCACATGCATAATAAAATTGAAATAAAATATTGATACTTATCATTTAATTAATCCTTGGCTTCTACCTTCGTCCTTATTCGATACGTGCTCTAGATCGGTTGCCACACCTGACAAACACCCAGTGCCTTCTCCTCAACCATGTACGCATACACATAGTGTGCATCATACGCACACGACATGCAACACCATGAAATACATGCACCTACACTTGACATACAACACATACACCTACACCAATGTACAACATAACACAATACATATGCCTACACCTAGTGTACACCACAACACAATACATACACCTACACTCAGTGTACAACACAACACAAATACGTAGACATAGTACAACATAGTGAATACATATGTCATGACACCATGACTAAACAATGCATGTACATAGTATCGCATGCCCGCAACACAACATGTACGACACACACAAAATACCACATGTACACCAGTACCATATGTACAACATGTAAACAATACTACAGGTACAAATCACCACATGTACAATGTGTGCATAACATCACATGTACATAGCACCACTTGCACAATGTGTACACAGCGTCACATGTACACCACACCACCTGTACAACGTGTACACAATACCGCATGTGCACAGTACCACATGCACAATATGTACACAACACCACCGGCACACGATACCACATGTACAACATGTACACAACACCACATGTACAATCATTCACACAACACCATATGTGCATAGTATCATATGTACAACATGCACACAACACCATATGTACATAGCATTGCATATACAACATGTACATAGCATCATATGTACACAACGCCGCGTATCCAACATGCGCACAATACCATATGCACACAACACCGCATATCTAACATGCACATAGTACGATATGTACACAACACTGCATATCCAACATGTACATAGCACCATCTATACCCAAACACTACATATGTAATATACACACAACACCACATATACAACATGCATACAACATCATATGTACACAATCACTGAATATACAACATGCATACAACATCATATGTACACAATCACTGAATATACAACATGCATACAACATCATATGTACCATAGATGCAATCATTGAATATACAACATGCACAACATATACACAAAAATAGCACTACACACCCAAAACCATACTGCCTCTACCAAGCAACCTTGTTTCCAGTGTCTTATCTATGCTTGTCCCAACATGCCGCAGACCACACTGCTTTCATTTTGTTTATGTATCCCTTGGTATAACATGTCCATAACATAGACATAATATCAACTTATAATCACATGATACTAGCCTTGTATATTTGTCATGATTACTCTTCCCACTTGATTCCTCATAAACTAGGAACCTCTTCATTCCATTCACCTTCATAAGCAATCATTCCTCCACAAGAATGATCCCTGGTGACCCTGTCAGATAAAAACGATATACATACATACATGTATACATATAAACATCAACATAAACAATCATGATCCCTGATGAGTTAGGTAACAACGTACATACATACATATATGCATATAAACATTAGCATAAAGCAATCTTGATCACAACATAATTACTAGATACCATAAGGTCAAGGTTAAGAGAACTCCCTTTATTTGTTCACAACATGCACAACATTGAGAACAACAATTCCCAAAATAGCCAAGTCATCTGAAACCTCAAATCCATTTACTTTACCCTTTCTGTTACCTTTCTCATGATTGTCCTATCATTGTCCATTTACCTCAATGGACCCAACCATTCCAACTAGTTGTCATACACTTGCCTTCAACTCCCCTTATACATGCACTAAGCTTCATCCAGGCCTTACATCACCTATTGGATTTCATTAAGCTCTCCCCGAGCTCCACTAACTTTCCTCTTTTCCAAATCCCAAGACCCTCAAACATAAAAGGCAATGCCAAGAACAAGCAAGAGAAAAACAATAACAATACGACACCACAAACAAAGAAGTATGGTCATACACCAGATGTAAACAAAGCTGCAATCAATCACAACCAATCACAAAATACCAAAGCACAAGACTTGAAATAATCACCATGACTCAATTGCCATGGTTCCTAAAGTCTCCAATGGAAATCCCAAGTTGAGCCTTCTTCACGACTTCATGGCAGTCTCCTTTTCCATGCAATCTCTTGTATCATACTGCCATAAACACATAATTGTCAGTGCATAAATAAACATAACAATACACTAGCTACCTTATCTTGTTGTGCCAAGCACGTTGCCTTGTAACCAAACACATATGTGTCATGTCTCGAGGGACTCCAATTCCACTAATAGATCTAGTTATAACTAGACACCAGTTGTTATACCTATCAAATATATGTCTAGGAACATAGTACATATCCACATAATTCCTGTATGCAAAGCACTCATTTGTTTGGAATTGCAGTTTCCAAACACAACCAAAGAAATTCTCACCCAATTCCTTTCTTTTACCTTTACCTTGTTGCAACTGACTCTTACTATGTACTGTCACATCACCCCGTTGTTAGGTATATAAACACATCAATTATTATCTTATCATGCTAATACCAAGCATGTTACCCTGCAATTGCTCACACATGTCAACCACATGTTCCAAACATCAAGACAATAATATGTATCAATTTGAAATCAACTTTTACCAAGATTAACAATCATTTCATTATCCATAGTCAACTCATAGTCATTACACATACTGCTACAATTGTCACCTATTACACTAAAGTACATGTCAATTACCTCAACACATACTTGTGATTAAAACCATCTTAAAACAATATCATTTCTTTGTGCAATCTTATAGACACATACTCATATCATACAATTAATCAAACATTCAAACAACTATAAACGTACCCAGTTAGTTAAATCAACTAGACGACATAATAAACACCAAACACATAAACACCAATAGACAACATAATCAAACATTCAAGCATAAAGTAGATGACATAAGCAAGCTCATACCTTAATGTATCTCAGGGGAGGCTATCTTATCTGCACAATCAAGCTAGATTAGCGTGATATAACTTCAAAACATATCAACTCAACCATTAATAAGGTCATGATGTCCATAACAATAACTAGCTAACATGTTCACGTCATAAGCTCATAAACAATTATCATTCATACATAATAATCACATCCGCACAGTTAGTCTGGATTAGTATGACATAATATCACAACATATTAACTCATACCTAAATGTCATAACCATAACCATTTGCATAGACCAATCCAAGTTAGTGTGATACATATAACATCAAGATATTAATTCTATAACCTAATCATCAAGTTAACTAACATATAACGACAGTAAGTTAACATATAACATGCTCAACAACAACATATAACATAATCATTGAGCTAACTACAAGTTAACATATAACATATTCATCAATGACATATAGCATAATCATCAAGTCAACTAACATAAAATAATCAACAACAATGCATACAACCATAGGTTACTATCATTCATGACTATTTGACACATGTGTATATGACTACACTAATCAACTAGTATCTACTATGCAGGTAACCACAACAACAATAAAATTACAAACATGTATATAACCCTAATGCATATAACAATCCATTAACTAACATGCCCACATGCCAAACATACAATACATGTATGACAATCTACTCTTACCCCAAAGTCTAATGTTGCAACCTCATTCTGATGATCTGCATCTCCTGCTGTATCTCAACCAACACATTAGCATCATAACATACCAACATCATCATGATGACATAACTACATACAAGGACCTCACAATGCATATCTGACCTACCATACATGCATAAGCATAACCATGACAATGTATGCATCTCAACATATAGACACTAACATGCATAAAAAATTCATATACAACCATACACTCATGACGACACATCCCACAACAACACCATCAACTTTCACATGTTGACATCACTACAACCATGATCAACACCATGCAAATGCAACAAGCACATGGACTACAAGCATAAGGAACACATATGCAACCAACATCCCTTCATGGCACGCATCCCAACAACAACATCATCAACTCCTAAAAGGAAACAGAGCTGTAACAATGACCACTACCATACATACATAACAAGCACATATACAACCTACATGCATGCATGACAAACACAACACCCATCCAGTCTAAGTGTTGAACCATGCTATGATACCACTCTGTAACACCCTCCTCCCACATCTACCCAACTAACTAGTCAACAGGGGTAAACATGTGATGATAGGTTACTATGATATGATTTGACCTCCTAAGTCACCTTAAGGAAGTAGAACCGAAGGAAACACACCTTCTACATTATCAAAAAGACTCTCAGGAACCATCCCAACCTCTCAGGTAACTAGCCTCTGGGTCCCACTGAGTTTTTATACCATTTAATTCTCAGACGCTCCCATGATATAGGAATGCATGTATCCAGAGGGCTCTATACGCTCCCATGATATGGGAATGCATGCGTCCAGAAGGCTCTGGACGCTCCCAAAGCATGGTATGCCAGCATCCAGGGATTTTTTTTCCCAGTGTTGTTCTTGCATTCCCGAGATTTGAGCCACTTTTTAGGCCCAGAGTCCAGGTCCCTACCCAAAACTAAATGACACCTTCAGAACATAAAGATAACAATGGAATGATGATAGAAATGCAACTACTTGAACAAGGTCTTAACTAGAACCCTACTATCCATGACAGACATTCCGTCAAAAATGTCACAAATATGTAATCTACAGGTGTAAACAATTGATCTGAACATAGGGGTCTTATACTCATATGAGAATTGCTAAGAAACATTGATGTCTCAACACATTAGCTTCAGTTTCATCCATTAGGCCATAGATACATTGTTCATTCAATTTACAAGTGAAAACATGATGAGAGACATACATAACCACTGTCATAATACATGTTCATAACCAACATAATAACAACATAAATACCAAGAAAACTACATCCATATAATCCACACATAAACCAGTATAATACTCATGAAATAAAAAAAGGATAAATAACCTCATATTAATGATACAAAGGCCAACTAGTTGTGGGACTTCCACCAACCACCCGACCATAGACATGGCTGAGCCAAATATCTCTTCATCCAATCACCAATGTGCCATATTCCAAGCATGAATGTGGGATCTCATAAAACACATAAATCAAAAACCATCCAGGGCCTCTAGAGGCCAAACCACCTCAACCAATCAAACAGTGATTCCACCTCACGGTTGGACATCACAAAACCATCACCAGATTGGTCTCTACCCAAGCCTTCCCAGGCTCCAGAGCGTTTGCTCCAACCAAGGCTCCAAGACTAGTAACTCAACCCATAATTGTCGTCGGGCTCGAGAGCGTTTGTCCAACCAAGGCTCCAAGACTAGTAATTCAACCCACCAAGGGCTCGAGAGCATTTTTCCAACCAAGGCTCGAGGACTAGTAACTCAACCCAAGTTGTGACAAGGCTCAAGAGCGTTTGTCCAACCAAGGCTCCAGAAGTAACTCAACCCAAGCTAAAGGAAACATGAGAACTAACTAGAAAACAAAGAAAATAAACCCACAACACCATGGTTATCTAAGAAATGGCAAGGCTAGACAAATGCACTGTCAATCCAGGCAATCCTCCATGCCAATGATAGATCATAAGCAAGGAATCACATGCATGTGCCATGCATGCCAAAAATAGCAAGGAAATCATACATGCAACTCGGTACCTACAAGAAAAACCCATGCTAGTTGTTGATCCTAATGTCCTCTTGTGATTTTCTACTTCTCCTTTGCCTTCTTGCTCCAAAATTCCAAGTATTCCACACTCCTCCAAGAGTGCGTCAAGAAAACTCTAAGTGTCCAAGAGTATGAGAGAGAGAGAATAGAAGAGAGTTCCACCAAAACCTGTCAAAATCTCTCCAACTGATCCTCAAAAGGTTTTTTATCAATGAGGCCCCTGTTTTCTTGATTTTCCATTATTTTCCTTCAATTTCCTCCTCACATGCAACATGTGACCTTTCACCTTCCCTTTTGCCTAAATTTCATTATTTTCATAAATAAAATGCCTCTTGCCTTTCCAAAGCCTTTTCCATTGCCTTTGCCAATTTCCTTTAACCATAATAACCAAAATGAACACCCACTAAGATGTTTTTCCCACCATTCAGCTTGGAATATGTGTCCCATGACCATGGTCCTATATATTTTTACATGGATTTTTAACCAGGGCTATTACATCTTCCCTCATCCCCTCAGGATCCAAACTCTATTACTCTAATAACCATCCAGGGAATCGAACCTAGGTCGGGATCCATTTTTAGCCATCCTCCATCCCTCATTCATGTCAACCGGATGGTGGTGCAAAAGAGGAAGTCACGTCCTTGTGTAAAAGAATTAAAAGGAAAAAAAAAAACAATGGTCTTAAGCGATATGTCAAAATTCATCAGGTCATGTACATGACATAACACACTCTGGTTGGTTGTGTCAAGGGTTGTCGTTTTAGTCAAAAAACCCTTGAATATTGGGTAAGTTCAAAATGGAAGACCCACCTTAAAAATTTGTCAGATGTACATTCTATGGTCAAAGGGTGGTTTATATTGTTCTTTCCAAACAAGGAGGAGGCTTCATGGGTACTTCAGAAAATTTGGCATATCAATTCTACTCCCCTCCTCCTCAAGTGTTTGAACTCCCTTTTCGACCCTAACAAGGAAAGGATGGACAAAATCCCCATCTGAATTTGCATGCCTAGGCTCCCTTTGAAGTTTTATATGCTAGGGGGCTTTTCTGCAATTGGCTCAAATTTGGGTGAACTACTTGATGTCGACATGTGCTTCTTGGAAACCAAGGAACTAAAGGTGGCAAAGATTCTGGTCTTTCTGGACATTCACAAAGGACTCTGGAGTGAAACAAAGATTGTTCACAAGGGGGTATCACACACACAAACTCTGGATTATGAAGGAATTCCATTTAATTGTAGAAGCTACCACAAGCATGGCCACAATGTCCTCCGTGAATGTCCAAAAAGACCAGAATCATGGTGAACAATCATGACCACCAAGAGAACTTGAAATCAAGGTTGAAGACAACAAAGCGCACTAGTCTCCTCTAGAAAAGGATAAAGGGGATGAACTTATGGACACTCCTTCGACCACTCCATAGGGTACATCCTCTCAGATAATGTTCCGGGCTCAATGATCCATGTCTATGTATTCTTCTTCAGGGCAAGTCATAGTCCCTCCTTAATTGTGTCTGTCTCCTCTCTATAGTACTCCTTTTATCCCTTCTCTCTCTTCTTTTATGGTAAATATTATTGTCTGCATGTGTTTGTTTTCTTCTTTTGTTGTGGGATCATCATTGGTTATGACATATGTTGGACCTCTTTCACATTGCCTGAACTTATGCTACGTTGATTGTCCCCTTCCTCCCTCGACATCTTCTAGCCCCCCTCCGCCTAACCCTACCTGTGAATAATCCTCCTCCCTCTTGGGGTCCTTTATACCTCATTACTTATTCCATCCATGACCCCCTGATCCCTCCCTCCTACATGGCGGTCTCAATCTTAACCCCCTAATATTGCCATAGGCCAAGGTAGGGGTCATCGATCCAAAGTTGTCCTAGCCCGGAACAAATCTATGTTCAACATGACATCAATCTGTCAATTCTCCATTAACGGGGTTCATAGAGAAACGTCAACCCCCAAAGGGGTTAACTCATGATCATTATTTCTCTCAATTGCAGAGGCCTAGCTAGCCCTCCAAAATAACCAGCCCTTCATTGTCCAATAGATCTTGAAGGTGTTGTAATTTTCCTCTTGCAAGAAACTCTCGGAGTGGAGGATGCAATTTCTAGTTTATTAGAAAGAATTCTATCATGATGGAACTTCATATGCATTGATGCACGGGGTAGAGCAAGAGCGAAAGCGATAGGATGGAACCCTCATTTTATTAAATCCCTCAATGTCTCGAGGATGGAATTAGTCCTTGCTTTAAATTTTTGATCAATTGAAAACAACTTTGACTTCCTTATCCTTAATATGTATGGTCCACCCTAGGACAAGATCCCATTCTGGGACTCTCTATCTTATAAATCTTGTTTTTCCAAGGACAACCTTATCATTGGGGGGTGGGGGTGGTCTCAATTTCTCTCTGAGTGTTGCAGAAATCTAGGGCCCTCGTGCATAGGTCGATCCCAACTTGACATATTTCTCCATGCTCCTAACCGACCATAATCTTATTGACATCGAGCCTATAAAACTCATACCCACTTAGGGGAACAAGAGAATTGGGGAGGATCACGTTGCTAAGTGTCTAGACTTATTCTTACTTATTGAACAGTTGATGGAATGAATGCCACTGATAAGATAATAGATTGAGGAAGATGGAGGCTCGGACCATTCCTCAATCATGTTGGAGATAAAAACCATGGAACACAAACCCTCCAGTCCCTTCAAGCTCAAATCTTTATGGATTAAAGATGAGACCTTTGTGGAGCTCGTGCAATCAACCTGGAAGCCTTTTAATCCCCTGTAGGATGTCTTGGTAGGTGTCCATTTTGCTAAGAAACTCAAATATGTCAAAGAGGAAACCATAAATTGGTCAGCCAAAAAAAGGATGAGGGACCCACAAGAACTCAGAGGGGTGGAAGCCAACCTAAAGGCTATATCAGAGGAAGAAACCCAAGGCTATGAAACAAAGGAATCTAGGGAAAGACTACTATGACTAGAAGGGAGGAAGAAAATCCTTCTGGAAAACATTGAATCCACATGGAGGCTCAAAAGTAGGGCCATCTGGTTTGAAGTTGGAGACGAGAACACTAAGTTCTTCCAAAATTATACCAAATCTAGAAAAATGAGCAACATGATTTGGAAGTCGATGGATTCAGAGGGGAACATTGTCTCATCTTCTGAGAACCTTATGGAGCTTTGGCAAAACCATTTCAGCACCTTATTCAAAGAACCACCAGGGGCCTCCATAGCTGAGGTGGTTTCTCTAGCCCTATTCTTCCCTAGATTTGTTGATATTGAAGATAATGATCACCTCTTGGAAGCTATATCTATGGATGATCCAGGTGGATATGGGTGCCCACCTGCCTATTCCACTTAGACCTCCAGTCAGTTTCATCTATTTCCTTGTTTATTTCAACATTTATTATTTTTAGCAGTTTTTTTGGGACCTGAACTTTCGGAGAAGTTTTGATCCCCTAAACGACATTTTTTGAGGTCCACAGCAAACCCATAGCCATGGACAGGGGCCTGCATGAAATCCTATAGTAGTCGGAGAGACCTTTCCAACAAGGTATCGTATGCGCCAAACAAAGATAATATGACCAAGTTACAACCCCAGGAAGTTGGCTGCCCAATTAACCCCAACGAGGCCCACAAACTCTTAGTGTTACATCTCTCGGGGTTAGGTTTTGGTTGTTTAGGGGTTTCTCTTGTTTTTCATTGATAAATAGGCCCTTGAGCCTCACTGTAACATAGTTTAGAGGCATGTAGCCACCACATCTCTTCTTAGAGATAAGCTACCATCGGCCGAGCTAGTTTATTTCCATTCTGTTTGCAAGCATTTTCAGTATTTTGATATTAATGAAATGAAGTTTTATTTCTGCTGCATCTCTGTATTTATGGTTATACCTATAATTTGTTGCGTTCATGTTTAAGTTCGGATGAGTGGTATCAGAGCGGTCTTCTCTTTCTATGTTTTTCTTTACATGTCCCCAACGAGGTCAGGGTATAAGGTGTTAGGGCTAGAACTGGTTGAACCTTTGCAAGACCGGCCTCGTAAACCCCAGCGGCCTCCCACGGTGGAAGAAAAGAGAGACGAGGGGGTAGGAGATCCTTTCAAAATATATCTCGAGGAAGCTCTCGAGCGACAGAGGAACACTATGATGGATAACTTTGCCTAGATCCTTCGTGGCTACCCATAGGTGACGCATCTTCATCGAGCAGCCACTCTGGAGGTGCCACTCCTTTTAAGGTACAAGTTAACTTTGATATTCCCATATTTGAGGGCCAAATAGATGTAGATGTCATAGATAAATGGTTGAATCTGTTGGAAGGATATTTTTCAGTTCACGACTTTTCCAATAAGTAAAAGATTACTTCAGCACTTCTCAAATCCGCCCACACGTCAAGGACTGGTGGGAAACCTACTGTGAACAAAAAGGACGAGAGGGAATCCTCATTGTTTCTAGCCACACCCACTTGGGATTCTTTCCAAGATGCCATCAAGGAACAATATTACCCTGTCAGGGGATATGAAGATAATTACATAAAGTGGACCACGCTATAGCAGGGAAGGGGCCAAGATGGTTTAGAGTTCACAAATGTTTTCCATACCCTCTGCATGAAGTTGGGTATCATTGATTCTAAGCGGAATTTGGTACTCAAGTATTGTGGTTGTCTTTGCAAGTACATCTAGGATGAGATGGAGTTCTTGGGCATCTCCTCGCTCTACACGACATACCAATACACTGTCAAGATTGAGCAGAAGTTTTAACAAAAGAAGCAAGACTTTGGATCTGTGAATCCAAAGCAAGGAAAGGGCACCCCCAAACCACAAATCAAAGGCCAAAGCCAAGGTGGGGTGAACGAAGACAACCCGCCGAAGTTGCAAGTAAAGAAAATCACCATGAAGACAAAGAAGGACATCGGAAAATGGTGTGAGTTCCATAAGTGCTCCACTCACAACACAAGTGAGTGTCGAGCAAAGTAATCACCGGTGGCCGAGCTGAAGGCTTTCGATTTAGACGCATGTTTTGACTCTGAGTCAGAACTCGACAAGGGGAATGACAAAGGGGAGAAGATCATTGACGTGGAGCCCAGTGCCACCGTGTCCACCAGCATGATCCAGAAGAATGAGCCTGAAGATTCAGAGGAGGGGGAACGCCTCTTCCACTCACAGATGTGGGTGAAGGGTTCTCCGTTGCAGTTCATTTTCGACAATAGGAGCCAAAAGAACCTCATTTTAGCAGAGGCCATGAAGTGTTTGGGTCTACTAATGACAACACATCCACAGTCGTACACAATTGGATGGCTTCACCAAGGACGAGATCTCCGTGTCAGCTAGCATTGTCGCCTTCCCTACAACATCAAGCCCTTCACAGATGAGGTAATGTGTGATGTTTATCCTCTTGAAGTTTGTGATGTATTATTAGGACAACCATACTTTTGGAAGTGACATGTTGTATATGAGTCTAGACATCTCTCCATGATTATTACTTTGGGCAATAAGTTGTACAGGATACCGGAGGTAGCTCCGACTACCGCCATCCCTTTTATCACTGCAAAGAAATGCAGTAAGATCATTTCCCATACTAGGAAATTTGTTTTCCTTATGATTTGCCCTCAGGGAAAGAAGAAGGTTGTGGCCACGACTTCCAAATAGGGCTCCTCCGTACAGCAACAACAGATGGGCAAGGTCGTGGAGGAGTACAAGGACATTGTCACCTCACCTACAGGGGTACCTCTGCACTAGCAGGTCAAGCACTCCATCGATCTAACCCCGAGCACACCACTACCCAATGGACCAATCTATAGACGCTCTATTCTGGAGAACGATGAGATCAAGAGGTAGATTTAGGAATTGTTGTAGAAAGGGAACATCAGTCCAAGCTCATCACCTTGTGGGAGCCCGATTGTATTGGTATAGAAGAAGGATGGGACCTGGAGACTTTGTATTAACTATTGGGCGTTGAACAAGATCACCGGCCAGAATAGGTACCCAATCCCACAGATTGATGACCTTCTGGACCAGCTCAAGGGGGCCAAATATTCTAGCAAGATTGACTTGAAGTCTGGTTATCACCAGGTTCTTATTGAACCCTCCTATGTTTGGAAGACTTCCTTCAAATCCAAGGAGGGCCTTTTCGAATGGTTGGTCATGCCTTTTGGGTTGATGAATGACCCCACAACCTTCATGCCATTGATGGATGACATCTTGGGACCCTTCACCAATGCATTCATGGTGGTGTATTTAGATGACATCTTGATCTTTAGTCAGAGTTGGGAAGAACACCTCCACCATATTCGACAGGTCCTTCATACCCTGTGACAACACAAGTTGTGTGACAATTTGGAGAAATGAACTTTTGGCATGAACTAGGTTCAATATCTGGGGTACATCATTGATGAGCAGGGTGTGCATGTGGACCCAGCCAAGATACAATTCATTCGGGATTGGCTAGACTCAACCACTCTAACAAAGCTCCACAACTTTCTGGGTCTTTCCAATTTCTACCACAGGTTCGTCTTAGGATTCTCTCATATCACTTAGCCTTTAAGTCAAGTCACCAAGGGTGGAGTGAACACAAAGGTTTTTGGTCCAAAACCCTATGGAAGGTGTTTGTCGAGTTGAAGCAACACCTCTACTCTACACCAGTGCTCACATTACTAGACCTGCAACAACCATTTGAGATTGAGACAGATGCCTCCGACTATGCTATTGGTGCAGTTCTCAGTCATAAAGGGCATTGAGTGGCTTACCATAGCGAGACACTTTCATACATAGTCCAAAAGTATCCCACTTACGACAAAGAATTGTATTCCATTGTGCAGGCCTACCGTCAATGGAAGCATTACATCATGGGGAAGGAAATGGTCATCCACATAGACCACCGACCCCTGTAGTTCATACAGACACAAGGGAAGTTGTAAAATGATCGCCATCAGAAATGGTCCACCTACCTACAAGAGTTCTATTTGAACATTAAGTACAAGAAGGGTAGCACTAATAATGTTGCAGACTGCCTCAACCGACCGACAGTCATGGCGATGATCACTGTGCTCAACTCATGTGGGTACGAGACTTCGGGGTGGCCGCATCTTTACCAAAGCGATCCAAAATTTGACATCAGATACCAAAGACTCCTTGAAGGGAAGAAAGTTCCAAATTTTCACCTTTAGGATGCACTGTCATGCCACCTGGGACACATATGCGTTCCTTCAAGCGAGCATGCCAAGATGATTTGGGAGGTGCACTATAGTCAGTTCGTTAGACATTTCAGAGTAGAGAAAATAATGGTGGTATTGCAGAAATATTTTTATTGGTCGAAACTTCGTCAAGATGTTGGGAGGTACATTAGATCATGCACCCCCTGTGCCATTTCCAAACCAATCATCAAGAAGAAAGGCATATATACTCCTCTACCTACTCCTAGTTGACCTTGGGAATCTATCTCCATTGATTACATGTCTGGCCTTCCTTCTACTAAGCATGACAACGACTGCGTTTTCATGGTCATCGACAGATTCTTTAAGATGGCCATCATGGCAGTGTGCAAGAAGAGTACCACAACATAGGCCACCACTAAGCTCTTCTTTGAGCGAGTGTGGGTACACTTTAGGATCCCATAGTCCATTATCTTAGATCAGGACAGCATATTCCTAAGTGCATTGTTACACTGAAATTTGTCACCATGACTATCTGCAGTTAATATGGCTCCATCAATAGTCATATTATCCTCCTTGTCAAGCCTTATACCTTTTCTCTCCATGTCAAACTTCAAAAAGAGAGAAAGTCATTAAAAACATGTTTATCTCTAGGTACGCAGGTTCTCTCTACCTTGCCTGCGTGTACGCATCCCAAGCTCATTGTACCTGCGTACTTGACGCTCTGTAAGTCAAGGGATGGGTGCGTACTCCTGTAAAGGTCAAAAGGCACGAGTTTCATCTTAAAAAAGTTACTTGTGGTCACTTCTAGAGCTTTCTAGAAGAGTGTTTGACGTGTATTGAGCGCCTCCAGATGGTTCATGCATCCCTATGATAGAGGAACTTATCCCATCAAGAGAGGAGCTACCCCATCCAAAAGAGGGAGTATCCCATTGATGTTGGAACTGAATAACTTCCTCTAGAACACTATAAATACAGGCATTGGGCCAAAGGAGGGGAGGTTGAAAGCTGAACATTCCAAAGGGTAGATGCTGCTGGAATTAGGACTTCCATTGTAGAAGCTTGTGAGGAGAGATTACCATCCTTTCTTGTTTCATTTGGAAGTGGGTGAGCTTGTCAAAGTAGAGGAAAACTCTTGCTGGACCCTGGGAGGAACTTGCACAACACCAAGGCTCAGGTTGTAATGGTTTCTTTTTTGTTTCCTTAATACAAATAAGTCCATTCTTCTCAATGATTTGTTGTTAATGAATTGTTTCATATACTCCTTGGTCTATATGTTGAATATGCTTTGTTTTATGGAATATTCAGGTGTTATGTAATCGTTTGATTGTTAGTGTATGCAGGTTTCAAAGTGAAGGAGGAGCTCATCTGAATCAACGAAGCTAGGCTGCTACAACAAGCGTTGGACCTAAGGTAAGATCGAAAAAACACTTGGTTTATCATAAGATAATGTATATTTAGAGAAGGATTGCTCTTATTTGTTCTGTTTGTCACTAGAGAGTCTTAGACTCCTAGGGAGGTTAGTTTTGTCAGCAAAAATAACTCTTTCCGCATGACAAATTGGCGACTCCGCTGGGGAATCCATTGATGTGCTTGATTTTTCCTTTGAGTATTACTTTAATCTGAAAAGAGTTTTGTTTATTTTGTTTTTTGATTGCTTGACTGTGTTTTTGGGTGGGTTAGCTTAGAGTCTAGTTAGACTTCAGTTTTGTCTTCATTTTACAGCAGTACGCAGCCTCTGAGTTAGACACAGTGCGTACTTGTACGCACTGTCTCTTTGCACACAGAGCGTAGGCGCACCTGGTTAAATAGGCTGCCTGTGTACCCTGTTAAAATTGAGAAAATTTCAATTTTATCCATTTTTCCCCTTTAGATTTTGTTTTTCTTAGTCTTTACTGCCCAGATCCACTGGTTGTCTATAAAAAATCTTCACCTGCACTTGTTCCATTAGTGTCGAAAGTTTTAGTGAAATTCATTGAGATTTAGCATTAGGGTTTTGATTTTTGTGTTGGTCCTGTAGTGACTTTGGATTTAGAAGTTGCGAAGCCTTAGATATCTCTGGTTTTGTCAGTCTTCTTAGGAGTCGGACCAGTCGTAAAGTCTACCCGCGTGAGCGACCTACCTTTGTGTTTCTTCTTTGCGAAATTTCAATATAGCTTGATCATTTAAAGTTGTGAATTTCATTTTCAAAAGAACAAAAATAGTTTGATTTTTTGTTTTGATTAGTTTGTGATTCTGCATAAACTAGTCCTTGGACTAATTGTTGCCAAGTAAAACATCCCGGAATCATCTTAGTAGGCTTTTGCTTCTTAGATTTACTTGTTAGGGAAAGTTAGGTAAATTTCCTTTGATTTGCTTTTTGAGTGAGTTTTTCATAGATTTTCATAGATCTTGAAATTACTTTGATTAGATTAGTTGTACATGCTTATTAAATAGGAAAATATAAAAGGTCTCCTTTGCGAAGTTTGCTTTAGAGTAGCATTTGACGTCTTTGAAAGAGAAAATAATTTTTTTGTGAAGTAAAGAGTGGTCATGTTTTGTATGCTTTGAAAAGATAAGGGAATTGTTTCTTTGATTGTCTTTTAAGAAAGTTGTTTTTATCAAAAGATTGCATTCTCTCAACTCTCTTAATTAGAACATTCATTGAAAAGGAAAATAGTGTGAATCATCTTAGGTGCATCTTTTAGAGAATTGGAGTCGAGTCTATACACCATCAAGTTTCATCTCCATCACCTTTGTCTTAAAGAACAGCCATTAAAATCAACGCTTAAAGTAAAATTAACTTAGAAATTTTTATTTTTCTAGGGCTCTGAAGCACCAACATAGATCAGGCTAGTGTCTTGGAGTAGGTGAATAATTAACTCTCCAAGACTATTAAACCAAACAAGTAGCTTATCTTGTGATAGAATAAATCCAGCTGTTGCATTTATATTCTGGGAAAGCTCCTCTTAAAGGAGAAGCACGAGCTCGTGTCCGAACCAGTGAGGGGATCAATCCTCCCTCGTTGGGAACGACGCCAGACACGTACGCATTACAAACGGTATACCTCTTGTAGAGGAGCCTGGGGATCACTTATCGGTAAACCTTGGATTAACCATTGTCAAGGAGCCCGTAAGGGGATTGAGCTTGTTACTCTGCCCTTGCGTGCTGTCGGAGTGTAGACTGTTCCCCCAGATATATTTGTTGCTGTTGGTAACCTTAGTGGCCATAATCCTAGGATTCTTCCCAAGGTGACGGTGGTGGGAAGATCCCACTGTACCTGGAGCAGACGTCGGCTAGACTCACTTGGATTTTCTGGGGGGTTCACTTCACTCGAGACGGTTAAAGTGGAGGAACTTGGTCCAGTCTATTCATTAAGCAGGTTGCCGGGGTAACTGTTCCACCCCCTCTTTCTGTACTGAATCCTACGAGGTTGGATTTCATCACCAACTAGTGTTTTTGGTCCGGAAGCTACTGTTTGTGTTTGGTTTGACGCCCTAGATTCTTTAGGCATGTGTTTCAAAATTGATTGGTTCTTTAGCGACTTTAGGTGTTTTTCTTCAGATTTTACTTTGATTTCGTGTGTAGTAGTTAAAAGTCTTTAGCTGTGGCTAAACCACCGAGACGCTCCCGTAGACTTCGGGGCGAGTCTCCTGAAGTTGTTTCCGTGGCCGATTTATTGAGGCAAGCCCGTAGATTACGAGGTGAACCTCCTGAAGAGGTCCGGCCTTATTACGAAGGATTAAAACTTCTTATCACTCCTGGTGGCACTAGATTACTTTCACCTGAGGAAGGAGAATCTTCATTGGTAGTTCATTCGGATTACCAAAGTTTAGAAACAGGATACGATCCTGAAGCTGTTGGGGTTTCTGAACTTACTGGTAGTGTTGCATCTTCCGGTGATATAGGTGAAGAACCTCAAATATCCGAACCTGTTACTCCATATTCTAGTGTTCCTAGTTCACCTAAGGTAGAAAGAGTCATCACTGACGATCTCCCCTATGGCTTGATTTCTATTGAAGAAATTGCCCTAGAAGAGGATTGCGCTTCTCATCTTGAAGACGATCTGCCTGCTCTCGATCTCAGAGAGTGTGAATCTATATTTTACAGTCCTCCTCGAGCTACCACTTGGTATCTTTCGTTGACCAATTTTTTGGACAACTCAGTCAGTTTTTCTCCACCTCGTTTTCCTTTTCCACCTAGAATTGTTACTCCTCCTCCATATATGTCGATTCCGTCATCTCCAGACGCCTACTTATACGGCGGTTCGTCTGTTCCGGTTGGGTATCAGTCCATTTCTGGTACTTTTTCAGGAGCATCTCCTCGTCCCTACGAACAGAAGTTGTTAGCTGGAAGTAGTGGCAGTAGTCAGTTGAGTGCTGAAGAAATTCTCATGATGTCGGTTCAACCTCAAGGCAGTCAGTTACCGCCTGGGGGGCAGCCTCAAGGTACTTCTTATCCGCCTGGGGGGCAACCTCAGGGTACTTCATATTTGCCTGGTGGGCAACCCCAGGGTGCTCAGTTTGTGTCTGGGGGGCAACCTCAAGGACAATATGTCCCTACGGGACAATACCTTCCTCAAGGTCAACCCCAGACCCAATATGTGCCCCA
>APFE030096421.1:725-19560 GCA_000404065.3 Pinus taeda
CTAGATGCACTATCCTAAATCAAAATCAACAAGTAGTCTAAATGCAAATGCACATGCATGTATTTGTTTTCGCTTTCTTAATGTGTGAATGACAAAAAGAATGATAAGTACAAATCTGAATTATTCCTTCTTTCAAAGTGACAGTACTAACGATTTTCTTTTCAAAAAAAGAAAAGGAGACAAGAAGACACTTTACAATTTTGAATTGAAAACTGCTTTCGACACTTGAAATACTACTAATTCAGATCAAATACAAGAGTACCAGTGTAATCAACTATCAAAAAGAGAAAGATTCTTTTCTTTGACTGAAAATGACACCTGCGACACTTTCAAATCTAAATATGAAAGTTCGATTAAGCTACCATTTTGTAAATGAGAACTATGAATGGCGAAAAATACATAAAAACATTCACAAATATTTGCACAATGGAGGTTGGATGATGCAAAGAAAGGGGGTTTCAACAGTTGTCTACTGATCACAGACAACAAAACTCCTGAATAAAGCTAAAGAGAGTGAAGAAAAAACCAAAATATGGAGGCAGATCTAGTCTTGTCTGATCATCGCACCTGTAACACAGGGAAATAGGCATGCATCCCACCTACTACACACGGGAGGTGCGATGCATCCAGATTTCCAAGAAGACAAGGTGCGATGGTCCAGGGACGAGACTTTAACTTGGTTTTTTGTCACAGTTTGCAGTTTAGTTCAGGGATTTAGGCCGAGCAAATGATAGTCAATAACTACAAAGTATAGGGGCTGATCTAATGAGGTTACTCAAGCTACCTCTAAGGCACTTAGGATGTTTGAAAGTCAATTGTTCAGTTCATAAAAAAACCCAGAGATTGACTGAAGCAGCATTGATCTACTTTGCACTTGCATAGCAAATGAAATTCAAAGGCTAGCTGGCTTGACTTCAGGCTCCATCTATGGTTTATGAATCAAACAAATAAAGACAAGCAATCAAACTAATCGTTCCCTAGCGGAGTCACCATTTTGTTATCGGGAAATCTAGTGTCTATTCAGAACTGCTAGTCCCACTAAGATGCGTAGCTATCTTAGAAACAAACAAATTAAAGTCACTTGTTTTTCCCTTTACGAGAGAGAGATGAGAAAGAAGTAGAGAGTACCAACCTCAGTCTTCCGCTTGGCTCCTTGCTTGTTTCCTTTCCCCTTTGACAGAATCTCACCACTGCTTCCTTACTTGTCCTGCTTCAAAGAGCACCTGTAGATTCACAGCAGTCTAATACCATCAAAGCATAGAGATCTTTCACTGTAAACAATATAGGATCAGATATATGTTGACCATACAAATGCATATATCACCGCAATATTCAGAGATACACAAGAATATGGAGGAAAAATAAAATAGCTTTATTAGTAAAAGTAGTAGAAGAGAGGATTACAACCACTTGGTCTGACCCAGTGCCATCCTCCCAGCTTGAAATCCCTCTTCACCTCATACAAAGCAAGATCACCCAACAATGTCTTCAAAGAGAAACCAGCAACACCTCTTTGCAAATTACCAAATTCCAACCTTTGGATCTTTGGGATGAGGGATCCATTTATAAATATTTGCAGGGGGTGAGTCAACTTTTGGGATTTTTATTAGTGTCATCTCTCTGATAGTTCTTGGTTCCATTTGGAGATTTCATGATCTCCTATTGATCCTTGGGCGAATCCAGGGAGGCAAATGTCAAATGAGCAACTTCTAGAAGATTCTCAGGGTCTCCACCTAGCAAACTACTTGTGCCATTTGTCTGCTCTCACTCATCGCACCCTACAGAAGGGCTTTCCAGTATGCGTCACACTTTTTGCATGTGGCAAGTGAGATGCATCGTACCCTTTCCACTGGGTAGTCTATATGGTCCTGCTTTGACTAGTTCTGAGTGGTTTTTCATGGAAAACTTCTGGGAGATGATGTAATCAGCTGACCTTGCTCCTTTAGGGTATGAAAAAACACTTTTAGGGACTTAGAATCCCTTGGTTTATGGACATATATGATTGGGGTTGTAGTGCCCAAATATGTCTATAACACATAGATATAGTCCTCGTGACTAAGTAACCCAACCCAAAAACTCTTTATTCTCCTCTATTCATATATTTTAGAGATGGGAGGTCAATGGACCTCATTCTAGAGCTATCATAAATGTGTAGGAAGTAGTTAATTTTTTTAATGGTTGTTGGTGAATTTATCTCTCCTCCATGTTACCATTTCTTTTCATTGGGTTGAAATTCATTTCTAGTTGAGTATTCTCCATTCCCAATGGCTAGCAAGGGACCTAAAGGGAAACTGATAGACCAAGAGCAACAAATGGAGACTTAGCCCATTGTGACCTCAGTTAAGGCTCCCTACTCTTTACGGAATTTCACCAATGGAAGGAGACCTAGTATATTATGGAGTCACCAATGAAGGACAAATCAATATGTGGATATCGAATGACCCAAATAATCCCTTTCCAGAAGAGTTTGAAGGATAAAACGTGCTTATTTTCTAAGCAAGAGTCTTATAGGAGAAGGATGGGAGGATTTGAGGGTTAGGTTAAGGCAATATTCCTTGTGAAAGAGTTTCCCAATCCCTAAAATCCCTGTTGAAATTGGTACCTGAATGGTTCTTGAGGATTTTTTTTTTTTTTTTAACGAATGAACCCACATGGGACGAAGTGGACCCAACCTAGGTTAGGAGGTGATATTTTAGAAACCAATGGTTTTCTTAACCCATACAAGGAAGGGGAAAGAGTCAAAGAAATAATATTCACTTAAAGGTGTTATATTGATACTATGAGGCACTAGCTTTAGGGATACTAGGGAAAATTTCGATCTTGGAGCTAGGGATTGGTTTTTCTCACAACTGCACCATCGGAATGGCTTGAAAATTGGAGTCCCTAAGGAGACACCAACACAGGAGAGGCTAGGAGATTGAACCTTTTGGAGAAATATTTTTTCGGGAAAATGATGCCCTAGGTGACACAAGTTGGCTAGACCTAGGAAAAGGTGAAAAAGAGTTGATTTTGGGTGACCACCTCTTGGTAGATCAGTGCCTTAGTCTTGGGAGAATGGATTCTATGATAAATATGAAAGAGGACATTTGGTTCTTAGTTAAGGAGGGCTCAAGACTACTTCTTTAGCCTTCTAGGTCAAAGAGAATAAATTTTGTAGATTTTATACTTCGATGTGAAAAACGTGATGGCTTATCAAGATGAATTTATTGATAGAACTACCCCTAGGAGATTTGATTCAAATTTCATGGTACATATAATGAGAGTTGTTATATAGAGACAAAATTACACAATTTAAGGAATAAATACATGCAACAATTAGCCCTAAAAATAGTTAAAATCCCAGTCCAATGTATATGAAAAAGTAAAAAAAAATGGAATTAAAAGAATGTACTTACATGTAACAGAATATATCCAAACATCCACAATTTAGCAACAAAGAAGCTCCAAGATAAGATAAACCAAATCCACACATCAAAATTCATCCATAAAGCTCCAATTCATCCTCTAAGAAAAAGTGCAAAATCTCAAGAGAGAGAAGAGATCCAATCCAAAGTGATGATGAGAAAATGAACTCATCTCACTTGTATTTATACACTAATGAGCAGTTCGAATTAGTCTCATAATGTGTTAGTAACATAACGTTTGGTGACAAGCCGACTAAAATAGCTCACAAATGAAATAATAAGCCTATTAAGAGATGATATGATGAATAATACATGTTGTAGGGCCCTCCAAGTGGCCTGATGAGGTCCATGGGTGCCATAATGAAGAGTAGTACCCTCAAAAGTGATGGACAAGGGGTTGGCCCCTTTTTCTCCAAACAATAAACTTGTGGTGCTCCCAATGGGTGTGGGGGCACAATAATAACCTCATGGGTATCCAAATTAGTTGAAGAATATTGTAGATCATCTACAAGGGCTCTCATGATGGTGTAGGGCATGCTGCATCATCCTATAAGTCCTGGGTCAGGTGCCAAGTGCATGGTAAATTTTTTGGGTCGGTTAGGCAAAGGTGAACTAGGTGCATATTCCTCGTCCAATGGGAGTAACTCGAGCATCTCTAACCATCCTTAGGATCCATGGAAAGTTTTCTACTATTGTGGAGACCCATGGAAATCAACACACAACCTACATAGGCGAATGTAGCCCTATGGAGGATTATGACCCTGTATAGGGAGATCAAACTCAAGATGGAGACCACCTGCAATCCTGCATAAGATCCAATGTGTCCCCTAGCCTTCCAATACAACAAGTCATTATAAAAATAGAGTAAATGAGCTTACCAACCATGTACCATAGGTGGGGACTTCATAATGGCCTTCCCTTCAAAAATGGGCTTCGAGATGCGCTAATGTCCCTTAACTCCAAATGGGGTTAACCAAGTATCCTATTAGGTGGTTTCTACTTCTAAAGGGGATAATATGTTCAAGGTACATCCTTGAAAAGGTGGTGGTATGTGACAGATAAGTGAATGAAGTAAGGGATGAGAAGGGGAAGCCCATGGCCACATGTTGGGGTATAAGGGTAGTTAATAAAATGGAATCCTACACTTGGGTTTATAATGTATAGGAGGGAGAAATCGTGGTACATAAGGTACCCTGGCCTTGATTTTTCCACCCTTATTTATTTACCTTTTTCCTCTTTATGATTTTATTTGATTAACTACTCGTGGAAGGGGTAAGAGAATGATGCATAAGATATATAAATGAATACCCCCTTTTAAGGTAGGATGATTCGTTTCCCACCATGGGTTGGGACAATCATGGATTCCTATATGATGAAGGAGGTTCATAGAACCTGTATGAACCAGGGTGATGGCCATGATGATGTGGTAGAGCTCATGTATTGGCTTTTCCCCACGTGCTAAATGTGTTTGTCCCAACCATATTTTTGCATTTTGTTGTACATTTTCCTATTGAATGTGGCCAAATATTTATCTTTCTTTTTAGCTGCACCAACCTCCAGACATCATTCCAGGCTGACCCAAGGTGTGGGAAAGGGGAAGGGGTGAGCTAACCCTATGTGGTCCTAGTGGAGGAATGTGGACCCAAGCGGGAGAAATGATGAATGGGGTAATAATGCATGGAAAGGGCGTAATATAAGTGGATAAGACAGTGGGATCACACAACCAAAATCAAGGTTTCCCATGAAATTCCATCTCTAAAGCCAAATCGTCAGTAAAAGAGATCACATGGGATCAAAATCCAAGGTTAATATCCAAAAGGGTTCTAGGGGACAAGAGCACAGAACTAACCCATTCTTTCCACTGAATCCCCCCATTAATCCATGCCCAGGAGTGTCAATGATAAGCAAACTAAAATACTCAGTTACCAAATGACAAGGCATACCTTTAGGTTTGGGAGGCCCACCTTCCAACATACAATCATGGAAGATAGATGAGGGACCACATGGTTGGCTCAAGTGGTAGAGAAATGGCACAATGTGCTAGCTAGTGTCTACCAGCTAAGGACCATCTTGGAGGAAAAAAAATTCCTGGGGATATCACCCACAAAATGGTGGGTAACATCTAGCTCCAATTGGGACATGATCTCTCGAAGAAGTGGGTGAAGCTTCTTGAACGGAAGGTCACAAGAACTCCAACAATCTCTTGGTTACCATAAACCTATCACTTTCACATATAATAGATGTAAAACATGGGGCAACATGCTTTCACAACATCTCGTGATTGAACATGCTATATGTTAGGCCATAGAATCAACATAAAATAAAATATGCAAAAATTAATCTATCTACCATGAGAAATATCATATGACGTTGATTCTAATGCAAAAATCATTATGCAATGAACCCTACTCTACCATGCATATAGTAAGGCTAATACTAAGTGTAATCATAAATCCAATGCAACCAAAATATCATCACATCAATGTACATATGCCTGCTAGTATGATTACTCATGTAGCAACTCCCAAATTGAATGTGGACATAGTCACATGGCAGATGAAGTGGGTGGGAGGTGGGAAAACATGATCTCCACTTGAGGTAAAGGGGAGTCATAGGAGAAATAAATCTAGAATCCTAGGGCTTTCCTTCTAAGAACACAATGGTGGAATGAATGATCACTCTTAAGAACTCCTTATCATAATCATTATTTATAATATTATGCTTTGTACATGCCACAAGGTCGTCATGAGAAGGAAACAAAGGGTGAGGGACATGAGAAGTGCAACAAATAGGTCTCCCATGGTGATGGTCACATTGGGGAGGAGAGGTCACAGAATGATCATAATGCCAAGGATGAGTCAAAGGGCATAAAGTATATTCAATGAAGGGCTCTTCCTTGACATCATATTCAGAAAGAGGAAAATGGGAATGGTGACTCGAGGTCATACCAAAAGGGATGAGGGGCTCACTTGAGGAAGACTCAAAATGATGAAGAAGAGGGAAAGGAAAAGGGGAAGGTGAAGTTTCATATTCAACGTAAAGGCTCAAGTGATTTGAATATATAATCATAAGGCGAGTAGGTAGGAGTCTCATTTCTTTCCTCATTATAGGCATCAAAGATTGGGTTTTCATTAAAAGGAGAATCAATCACTTCCAACTATCCTTCTTCATGCAAGGTAAAATAATATTTCTCCTTCCCAAGGGTATCAATGTATATGTCATTGCAAGTAATCCCCTAGATAAAGGGAAAACCAATCTCAACCTCATCTTCTTTATCAATATCATAAATGGGAGCATAATCAAATTAAGGACCAATGATTTCCCACTTCTCCTTTTCAATGTGGAAATAATCTCCAATGTCATCTTCCAAGGGGCTAATGGGACCATCTTTCTCAAGGTTTTCAAAAGAGAATTCATTGGGAGTAATATCCTTGAGAAAGGTAAGATTGGTCTCAATTTTACGTTCCATAAACTCATCCTTCCCAACACATGTGTCCTAAAATCATCATTTTCATCATGTGGAACCAAGGAAGACTCATCTTCCTACTCATTACCTAGATTCTTAATGTCTTGATGGTGCTCAATGAAGGCTTTCTCTTGGAAGCTTAATGCAAGGTTTACTTGAAAATGTCTAAGAAATCCCTCAACAAACTCTTCAATAGATGACATGCTCCTAGGTTCATGATCATGCAGCCATGAGTTATGACCACCAATAGATCCCATGAACAATAACATAAGGAAATATTGGTGAAGAACCTTCTCTCTTGAAGCATGTGCATTAAATCTTTCCACGTGGCCAATTGCGGAAAGTGGAGCACCATCAAACATGGGTACCCCACGTACCATCCTTCCCGTGACATGATTAAGATGCCTAGGGATTCTAGCAATGTCCAAAGTAGGAAATTTATCAAAGAAATACAACCTATTTGAGTTATACATGAAAAATATGTACAAGTCGCTAGGGTGAATTTAAATATGCCTAGAAAAATTCTTGCTTCACCCCACATGCATCGAAATTCAAGTTCAATGAAGAACTAGGGCTTCATTATTCCGATGGAGTCGCCAATAATGATATGTCAATATTTCCTATGGGGAACAAAACACACATTTCGTGTCCCCAGAAATGGCGCCAAAATATTACCACTCAAACTAGCAGGGGACCTAAAGGGGATCCCTAAAGGGAAAATGATAGACCAAGGGAAAAAAATAGATACTTATCCCACTATCACCTCATTTAAGGCTCCCTACTCTTTACGAAATTTCATCGATGGGAGGAGACCCAGTATATTATGGAGTCATCAATTAAGGATAAATCAATAAGTGAATATGGAGTCACCCAAATAATCCCTTTCCAGAAGAGTTTGAAGGATAAAGCTTGCTTTCTTTCTAAGAAAGGTACAATGTCTTCTAGGATACGAACGGGAGGATTTAACGATTAGGTTAAGGGAATATGAATTGTGAAAGAGTTTCTGAATCCCTAAAATCCCTGTTGAAATTGGTACATAGATGGTTCTTGAGGAATTGTCTTTTTTTAAAGGAATGGGACCACACAGGACAAAGTGGACCCAACCTAGGTTAGGAGGTAATATTTTAGCAACCAATGATGTTCTTAACTCAAACAAGAAAGGAGAAATGATAAAGGAAATAATATTCACTTAGAGGTGTTGAATTGATCCTATGAGGCACTAGTCTTGGGGATACTAGGGCAAAGTTCAATATTGGAGCTAGGACTTGGATTTTCTCATAACTCCACAGTCAGAAAGGCTTAAAAACTAGAGGAGGTATTGAGAAGACACTAGTGAGGAGAGCCTAGGAGATTGAACTTTTTGGAGGGCTATTTCATAGGGAAAATTATGCCCTAGGTGACCTAACTTGGCTAGACCTAGGAAAAGCTAAAAAAGAGATGATTTTAGGTGACCACCACTTGGTAGATTAGTGCCTTAGTCTTGGGAGAATGTATTCTGAGGACATTTGATTTTTAGTCAACAAGGCCTCAAGACTACCTCTCTAGCCTTCTAGGTCAAAAAGAAGCAATCTTGCAGATTTCATACTTCAATGTGAAAAAGGTGATGGCTTATCAAAATGAATTTGTTGATAGAATTACCCCTAGGAGATTCCATTCAAATTAAATGGCCCATACATTGAGAGATGTTATATAGTGACAAAATTCCACAATTTAAGCAGTAAATGCATGCAACAATTAGCCGTAAAAATAGTGAAAATCCCAGTCTAACGTATATGAAAAAGTAAAACAATAATGGCATTAAAAGCATGTACTTACATGTAATATAATATATCGAACCATCCACAATTTGACAATAGAGAAGATCCAGGATAAAATAAACCAAATCCACACATCAAAATTCAGCCATAAAGCCCCAATTCATCCTCGGAGAAAAAGTGTGAAATTATCAAGAGAGAGAAGAGATCCAATCCAAAGTGATGATGAGAAAATGAAATCATATCACTTGTATTTATACATTAATGAGGATTTCGAATTATTCTCCTTGGCCTACATAAGCCCCAAAAATAAATTAATGTGCTAATAATATAACTTTTGGTGACAAGCCCACCAAACTAGGTCACAAATGAAATAATAAGCCTCTTAAGAGGTGAGATGAGAATAATACATGTTGTAGGGCCCTCGAAGTGGCCTGATGAGGTCCATGGGTGCCACAATGAAGAGTAGGACCCTCAAAAGTGATGGACAAGGGGTTGGCCCCTTATTCTCCAAACCTGTGGTGCTCCTAATGGGTGTGGGGGCACAAAAATAACCTCATGTGTCTCCAAATGAGTCGAAGAAGCCTGTAGATCATCTGCAAGGGATCTGATGATATTGTAGGGGATGCCACATCATCCTACAAGTGTTGGGTCAGCTGGAAAGTGTATGGTACATCTGTGTGGTCAACTCAGAAAAGATGAACCAGGTGCTTCTTCCTTGTCTAATGGGAGTATCTCGAACACCTCTGACCAACCTCGAGATCCATGGAGTGTTTTCTAATGTTTTGGAGGCCCATGGTTTTCAACACACACCCTACATGTGTCAATGTAGCCCTATGGAGGATTATGAACTCGTATAGGAAGATCAAACTCAAGATGGAGACCATCTGCAATCCTACAGAAGATCCAATGTGTCTCCTAGCCTTCCAGTACACTGAGTCATTATAAAAATAGAGTAAATGAGCTTACCAACCATGGACCACAAGTGGGGACTTCATAATGTCCTTCCCTTTGAAAATGGGCTTCGAAATGCGCCAATGTCTCCTAACTCCAAATAGGGTTAACCAAGTATCCTATTAGGTGGTTTCTACTTCTAAAGGGGTTAATATGTTCAAGGGAATGAGAAGGGGCAGACTTGGAGCACATGCTGGGGTACAAGGGTATCTAATAAAAGGGAAGCCCACACTTGGGTTTATAATGTATTAGTGGTACATGAGGTACCCTGGCTTTGATTTTTCCATGCTTCTTTATATACCTTTTTCCCTTTTATGATTTTCTTTGATTAACTACTCGGGGCTCAAGGGGTAAGAGCATGATGCATAAGATATAATAATGAATACCCCCTTTTAAGGTAGGGTGGTTCATTTCCCACCATGGGTTGGGGCAATCATGGGTTCCTATATGATGAAGGAGGCTAATAGAACCTGTAGGAACTAGGGTGATGACCATGCTAATGGGTTAGAGCTCAAGTATTGGATTTTTCCCATGTGCTAAGTGTGTTTGTCCCATCCATATTTTGCATTTTTTGGTACATTTTCCTGTTGAATGTGGCCAAATATGAATTTGCCTTTCTTTTTAGCTACATCAACCTCCAGACATCATTCCAAGCCTGATCCAAGGTGTGAGCAAGGGGAAGCAGTGAGCTAACACTATGTGGACCCACTGGAGGAATGTGGACCCAAGAGGGAGAAATGATGAATGGGGTAATAATTCTTGGAAAGGGGGTAATATAAGTGGATAAGGGAGCAGGATCAGACAATCAAAATCGGGGTTTCTTGTGAAATACCATCCCTAAAGCCAAATGGTCAGTAAAAGATCGCACGGGACCAAAATGCAAGGTTAATAACCAAAAGGGGTCTCAAGGACAAGAGCACAGACCTAACCCATATTTTTTGTCAAATCCCTCCACTAATCCATGCCTAGAATTGTCCATGATAAGCAAACTACAATACTCAATTACCAAATGATAAGGTATACCTTTAGGTTCAGGAGGCCCACCTTCAAACATATGATCATGGAATATGGGTGAGGGACCACATCGCTGGCTCAGAGGATGGAGAAATGGAACAATGAGCAAGCTAGTGGCTGCAAGGGGTTGATGGCTACCGATTGGGGGCCATCTTGGAGAAAAAAAAAATCTCCTAGGGATATCACCCACAAAATGGTGGTTAATAGGTCGTACACCCTCTTTATGCTATAATTTCATATATAATTGAGTGAATTATACTAACCTATGCAACATGTGACCTTCTCATGCACTATAAAATCTCTTTAGACTAAATTTCTTTGATGGCCATGTATGTTATCACTCATATGGGTCATTCACTCTGATTTTATTTTTACCTGGTCATTTCCTTCTAACATTGGAAACTTCTCCTTTTTCTTGCTTGATTTCATCTAACTAGTTGACTTTGCATTGGCTAGGTTGATCTAACTCTTTGTTTGTGGACATCCTCTCTCTCCACATTGGATGGCTTTCACACAGGTCTAACCATAGGTCTACACATTAATAAAATTAACACAGACCAAAATTGAAAAGAAAATGCAATAGGCATGGACACAAAAACTCAAAAATGATTCATTAATGAATAAAATAATTACAAGAGAACTTCTCATACTTCACACTCACTCACACACTTCTACAGTTTACATGCCTCATGGGCTCACCTCAATTTATACAAATGGATTGGAACCCATGTAGGTTCTAGAGCCTCAACAAACTCCCAAAATATATCTTTTGATCCCTAACATCTCTTATCCCTAAATAAGATCTAACTAATCTATAATGTTTTCAAACCTTCCACAATACTCTCGAATCTTCTCCTATTTACAAGAATTATCATTTTCTCTTAAAAACTATAGGAAAAATACATTAATTAATTAATTCATAGCTTTGTAAACTAACTCCTCTAATAAACAAATGATCCAAGTTAGATGCACCTGCATTAGACTCCCCGGGTAAAATAAAATCATGGTCTCCCGACCATCAGTCTCCATAAGATGATAAAAATCCTCCTAGATCCCAAACTTTAGTTTGTCGCTGATCATATACTCTGTTATGTGGTTAATGTTTTGTGGTTGTCTTTTCTTGTCTTCCGGGCTTCCAAACTTTATGTTGTAGTTGTCCTCCCTCTTTGCTGATGTATAATTGTTCAACCATTAGTAATTTGTGATCATCTCTACTTTTTCTTTCTTCAATGAATATCTCCTGAGATTCTTTTAACATCAACTTCTTCATATCTTCAATTTCAATATCTAACTTGTTTTCTAGTTGGTGTACATTATTGTTTGTTTGCTGAACTTTATTGTCAATCTCCACGGTTCCGTTGCACCAAATTTGTTGATTTGAAGGTATGTTGTCACACTCTGACTTTGGATTCTACAACCATTCTTCTAGGAACTTTAGTTCTGCTGCAATATCTCTCATGTTGACATTTGGCCCATCATTTTCCAATTCATCAGCAACTTGCTTCATTTCTATATCAATTGGTTGTTCAACAACATATCCTGCACCCACACACCAATGGTTAGATTTAAAAATATGAGGTTTGACAGATGAATTTCTCTTCAAGTCTTCATATTGGTTTTCTAAACAATTTGTAGTGTCGTCTGTGGGAATCAAACGCACGCTCATATCATCATATTCATCACCAAGCAACGATCCTTGCTTTGGTTCACAAATATATATGTTTGTATGGAGTTTCTTTGTTCCAAAAATTTTCAGTTTATGCTTTTCTCGTCTTTCCATTAACTCTTTAATTGGCCATTTAACTGGTCGCTTTATTACCCATCCGTGTCTTTATATTTGTAATAGCTCTAGAAATACGTTTAGTCATACCTTTAATTCAACAATATCTTTCTCTTCATCAGCAATGCCAATTGTTATGGCATCATCGTGTCCTTTCTCTGGAATCTGCATCTTCATATTCTTCTCCTTTCGTGAACTCCACCTTGTTCATTGTAACCTGCAAATGAATCACTTTACCAAGTTATCTACTATGAACTTGGCCAATGGTTCACTTCACTTGAATCTTTTTTCTGAGCACTCCTTGCTCCTCTTTTTGCTGCAAACAACAACTATAGTAACTCTTCAGATTGCCTTTACAATGAATAGATTTTTTGGGTGTCGGAGCTGATCATGCACCCATTACAATCAATGGCACTTTTGACTTGACTCTAAATTTCCTTTTGACTCCAAACTTTTACATCAATTCTACATCAGTAGACCCTAGGTGACGAGTATGACCGAAAATGAACTCTTTTTATAAACATGTCTTGAACTCTCAACCCATCCACTTATCACTCCAAAAACCATTAACAAAATAAACAAAAATCAACATTCTCACTCCATTACAAAAGCTTCATGTTATTTCCCTTTTAAAATTTCCATTAATTTTTAACAAAAGCATTTATAACTCCTGACTTTCCATAGCTCTCACTTTCACATTAATGCATTCAGTCTTGTACCTTCATAAAATCTCCATAAAATGCCTTTACATACCTATCCTTTTCTTTTACTAACTTTATGATGCATTAAAATATTTTAATGAACTTAATAAAATCACTAAAAGTGATCCAACGTTGGTTTTCAAAAATTGTAAAAGCATAAAATAAAAAACCCACCATAAAAGGTAATTCGTTGTTAATTATTTTGCCTTTGACTTTCATGTCAATAACTCCTTACCACTTGATTCGATCACCAAATACCTTGTCTCCTTCATTTTATTGATTCTCTTTTTAATTTGTAATTCCCTTTCTGATAAATGCCATCTACTCATCTGAATCACGTACATATATTTGAGCAATTATTTTTTTAACGGAAGCAATTATTTGGACTTCCTACATTCAATATAAAAGTTTCGTGATGCCTTTCCAATTCTATTGCTGAAACGATAGGTGTTAAGAAAAGATACTTACCCATAAACAGATTTTTTGAGCAACCAATGCATCAATAACCTGATGGATAAATAAACACACACTAACAGCTAGTTTATCATGGGCCCTCCCATGAGGGAGTACAGGATTTGATACCAAAATTTTAAGCAATCTAGTTTATCATGGGCCCTCCCATGAGGGAGTACAGGATTTGATACCAAAATTTTAAGCAATCTATTCATAGGTCTGCACATTAATAAAATTAATACACACCAAAACTCAAAAGAAAATGCAATCCGCATGGACACAAAAACTCAAAAATTATTCATTAATGAATAAAATAATTATAGGAGAACTTCTCATACCTCACACTCACTCACACACTTCTGCATCTTACATGTCTCATGGGCTCATCTCAATTTATACAAATGGATTGGAACCCAAGTAAGTTCTAAAGCCTCAACAAACTCCCAAAATATCTCTCTTGATCCCTAACATCTCTCATCTTATCTCTTATCCCTAGAAAAGAGCTAACTAATCCATAATCTTCTCAAACCTTCCACCATACTCTCCAACTTTCTCCTAAATATCATTTTCTCTTAAAAACTATAAGAAAAATACATTAATTAATTAATTCATAGCTTTGTAAACCAACTCCTCTAATAAACAAATGAACTAGGTTAAATGCACCTGAGTCAGGCTTGCTCTTGCTTAATCGTCAAAATCTTTCACTTATGTTAACTTGTGGGTTTCACCTATATATATATATGTTGGTTGAAAAATAAAAAAGTGTTCTTTATATTTAACAGGTAAAGCATTCCCCTCTGAAATGAACTTAGCTCTTGTCCACTTGTCATCACCGTACCGTTAGATTATATGTTAAACGATCAGATGATTTTCAGTGGTTTTTACGGTTTGATCAAAAGTAGTTTTAATAATCGGTTAGATCATTTGTTTATTGTTTATCGACTTACTCTAAAAAATTATCCTACATTCACCCTCAAACAAAGATGTGACCATGCTTCTCTTTTAGAGAGTTGTAGATTGATCACTGTGTTAGGAAGCCATGCATAACCCATTTGAAGATCTGGCCCGGATTTGGAGAGCTGTAGATCGATCACTGTGTTAGGGAGCCATGCGGAACCCATTTGAGGCGCTTAACTATTGTATTTTCCACTCATTTTTTTCTTCAATCAGTTACAGTGATCCAAAGATAATTTACATAGACAGACCAAGGATTGTTGAAATGATAATTTCAACTGCAGCACTATTTTTTCTTTGCGATGCAATCTTATCGCATATCGCAAATCGCATACACGCCCTGTTGCCCTCCTCTACGTCCTGTGATTTCTGCCGATTACGATGTTGCGATTCGATTCAATCGCAAATTGCATCCATATGTTAACGCTCTGCCCCGTGTCTTACAGAGATTACAATTCTGCGATGTGATCCGATCGCAAATCACATATCTCAATTTTTGTTTTAAAACCAATCTCAACCATTCGACTGCAATCATGGTTCGATGTATAGGCCTGCACCATATGGACTTGACATGAATTAGAAGTTTCATTTACCGCCAGTTTTGTCAGTAAAACAGTAAATGTAATTTACTGTGGGTTGGTAAACATTGGTAAGATTTTAATTTTATTGTTTTTTATTGTTCACGGGAGTATAGTATACTTAATATGTATTGTTATGTTTAGTTGTTCGTAGAATGTAAAGTATGCAGCAACGTGCATATGAAAAATTACACAACAGTGTAAATATAATTTTCTCTTTGTAATGCACAACAGTGCAGAGAAGCTTTTGGTTGCTGAATATGAAATGTAATATGCCGCAGCGAATGTAAGAGGAAAATTTTTTTACACACAGCAATGTAAAAAAATTTCAAAGGAGAGACAGAGTAAATTTGTTTTTTGGAATTGAAGCATTCTATGGTTTTAATCCCTTTGTGAGAGGAAGAATCTTGTAACATCAGTTGTTTTTATTAATGAATACAAACCTTTGGTGTGCATGTGTCAAACTCTGTTCTCCCAAACAATTTTAGTTTCCGCTGTGTAAAGAAACAGAGCATTATTCTCTGTTCATTTTGTTCTGGAATTATCAGAAATTCTTAACATTGGTATCAGAGCTTGTCCAGGCTCTTTGAAGGTGTCAAAGAAGCTGAAGGAAGGACTTCTTGTTGCAGAAGCTTCTCCAGTAGAGTGAAGACTCAAGACAAATCCAAGGTATTTCTCAAACTAGTTTTTGTGTTACTGCTGAAGACCGTCAGTGATTTTTAAATACACAGTCAAGTATTTTGAAGCATAGTTTAGAGTGCAAGAATGGCTGGCTCCAGCACCAGCATCAACACTAGCACTAGCATGGGTATCTGTAATACCCAGCTCCCACAATTTAATGGGAAAAACTATGACTATTGGGCAATAACTATGAAAGCTTTGTTTGCTTCTCAAGACCTATGGGAATTTGTTGAGGATGGTTTTGAAGAACCAGCAGATCAAAATGAGTTTAATAATTTGACTCAGGCAGAGAAAGATCTATTGAAGAGCTATAAGAAGAAGGATTCTAAAGCCCTCCTCTTCTTATATCAAGCAGTGCATGAAAGTGTGTTTCCAAGGATAGCAACAGTCAAGACATCCAAAAAAGCATGGCAAGCTCTCAAGATAGCTTATCAAGGCATGGAGAAAGTGAAGACAGCAAAACTACAGTTGCTAAGGAGAGATTTTGAGAATCTATGCATGAAGGAGTCAGATAATATTGACTCATTCTTCACACGTGTGATTGGTCTAGTCGCACAGATAAGGTTTCATGGAGAGATTCTTGAAGAAATGAGGATCATGGAGAAACTATTGAGGGTCCTACCCTCAAAGTTCAATGTGATTGTCACGACCATAGAAGAGACAAAGGATCTCACAAACTTCTCAGTTGATGAACTACATGCATCACTGATAACACATGAGCAAAGATTGAGTAGAAATGAAAACTCATCTCTAGAGCATGCCTTTAAGACCCTGATGTCCTTTGGAAGAGGAAGAGGTCAAGACAGAGGAAACAAGAAAAGAAGAGGCAGAACCCAAAACAGAGGTGGAAGAAACAGTCCAGCAAACACTCAAGGAAGAGGCAGCAATCCAAATCAGAACCAAGGCCAAGGCAGTAGCCAACAAAGTGGACAACATCATGCTAAAGGACAATGGTATGAAAAATCCAATGTCCAATGTTATTATTGTAAAAAATATGGGCATTATGCAAATGAATGTAGGAAGAAGCAGCATGATATGAATAATAGATCTAGTGCAAATTTCACTTAGAGAAATTATCAGCCAAGATAATTTGTTGGTTAGCTTGTAATATTGGCTGAAACAAAGAAGTGATTGATATATGGTTCTAGACTCCGGTTGCAGTAACCATATGACAGGAAACATAGCCCTGTTTTCTAAGTTAGATCAGAGTGTGAAGTCACAAGTCACACTTGGGACTGATAGTAAAGTTTCTGTTATGGGAAAAGGTGAAGTAAATATCTTAATAAGGAAAGATGAAAAGAAAACCATAGCAGATGTTTACTATGTTCCTGGAATGAGATGTAACCTCTTAAGTATTTGACAACTTGTTCAAAAGAGGTACAATGTTTTCTTTGAGAATGATGTATGCACCATCATGGATAGAGCACCCATCAAACGATGTATTCCTGAAGTAAAAATGACAAGGAACAAGATGTTCCCTCTCAGGATAAAAGTACATTTAAAAGATGGAGTTGAAATTGCAGCGGTTACTCAAGAGGCTTTCCAAAGCAAACCAAAGGATGAAAATTGGTTGTGGCATTTGAGATTTGGACATCTCAATTTTGGAGGTCTTAACTTGTTGAGTAGAAAAGGAATGGTAAGAGGATTACCATTGATAGAGAAATCAGACCGCCTTTGTGAAGGTTGTATCTTGGGGAAACAACACAGAAAAAGTTTTCCATCAGGGAAAAACATAAGGGCAAAAGCACCCTTAGAGATTGTCCACTCAGATTTATGTGGACTGATGAAAACTCCATCACTTGCAGGCAGCCTCTATATTCTAACATTCATTGATGATTTTACTAGAAAAACTTGGGTATATTTCCTGAAGAACAAAAGTGAAGTGTTTGAAAGATTTTGAAATTTCAAAGCACTTGTAGAAAACCAAAGTGGGTTGCATATCAAAGTTTTAAGAACTGATAGAGGAGGTGAGTATATCTCCAAAGAATTTCTACATTTTTGTAGAGAAAATGGAATTCATAAACAGTTTACCACTAGGTACACTCCACAGCAAAATGGTGTTGTCAAAAGGAAGAATAGGACAATCATGGATATGGCGAGGAGTATCTTAAAGGCAAAGCATTTGCCAGATGATTATTGGGCTGAAGCTGTACACTGTGCAGCATATATTTTGAATAGATGCCCTACAAAAGCAGTCATGAACATAGTTCCGGAAAAAGCATGGAGTGGGAGAAAGCAAGGAGTCACCCACATGAAAGTTTTTGGATGTGTGGCTTATGCACAGATTCCATATCAGTTAAAGAAGAAGTTGGATAGCAAAGGGGAGAAATGTGTTTTCATTGGATACAGTGAGGAATCCAAAACTTATAAGTTGTATAACCCATCCACCAAGAAATTTTTTGTGAGTAGAGATGTTTAGTTCATTGAGGAGGAAGCTTGGGATGGAAGCATAGAGAAAACAATGAATGTTAAAAGCTCTTTGTCACATGATGAAGATGATAAGGAGATGGCTGAAATACATCCCCAAACTGCAGTGCCAACACAAGGGTAGCAAGAGACACCATTGAGGAGAAATGAAAGTGCTTCTGCAAGCACATTACAAGGAGGAAATTCAAGTGCTTCTTCAAGCACGTGTACACCAAATGAAAGAGGTAAGAAGTTCAGAAATTTAAGTGACACTTATGATGAAGGTATGAATTCTTTGTTTGCTTTATATTGTCATGTTGATGACCCTATTCATTTCGAAGATGCAATTAAGGATAAGAAATGGATAGGAGCTCTGGATGAATAGATCAATGCCATAGAAAGAAACAAGACATGGGATTTGGTTGAACTACCAAAAGGAAAATAAGTCATTGGAGTTAAATGGGTTTACAAGACCAAGAGTAATGCTGAAGGAAAAATAGAAAGACACAAGGCAAGACTTGTTATCAAAGGATATAAGAAACAGTATGGGAGAGACTATGAGGAAACTTTCGCACTGATTGCTAGAATGGAAACTATGAGAGTAGTGTTGTTCATAACAGCACAAAACAAGTGGAAAGTTTACCAAATGGACGTGAAGTCAGCATTCCTAAATGGAGTGTTAATGGAAGA
>APFE030096421.1:19910-33734 GCA_000404065.3 Pinus taeda
ATACTTCTTAGGAATAGAAGTAGAACAAAATGGAAATGGGATTTTTATCTCACAAGCGAAATATGCTAATGAAGTATTCAAAAGATTTAATATGCGGGAGAGCAAAGCAGCAATCACTCCCACAGTGATGGGATTAAAACTCAGCAAAGAGGACAACAACAAGGTTTTTTATTCTAGTTTGTACAAGAGCATAGTTGGCAGCCTCATGTATTTGACTGCAACTAGGCCGGATATAGTGCATGATGTTAGTTTAATTTCTAGATTCATGAAGAGGCCAAAAGAAGCACATTAGCAGGCAGCAAAAAGAATTTTGAGGTATGTTAAAGGTACTAAAAGGTTTGGCATTTTATATACTGTTTCAGAATGTTCAGATTTAATTGGATACACTGATAGTGATTGGGTTGGAAGTGTAGATGATCAGAAAAGCACATCAGGTTATGTTTTTCACATGGGTTCAGGAGCTATTTCATGGGCTTCTAAAAAACAACCTATTGTAGCATTGTCTATAGCAGAGGCAGAATATGTGGCAGCTACAGCAGCAACATGTCAAGCAGTTTGGATGAGAAGGATGTTAAGAAGCTTAAGCCAAGAGCAGGCAAAAGGAACTGTGATTTTTTGTGACAATAGCTCAGCTATTGCATTATCTAAGAATTCTATGTATCATAAGAGAACGAAACACATTGACACAAAGTTCCATTACATCAAGGAATTGGTAAATAATGGAGAAATTGTTTTAAAACATTGCAGAACTCAAGAGCAGGTTGCTGATATTCTCACCAAACCATTGGGACAAAGAAGTTTCGAGTTTTTGAGGAAATGTTTGGGTATGACTGATAACCGAGCAGTTGAAATTAAAGGGGAGTGTTGAAATGATAATTTCAACTGTAGCACTATTTTTTCTTTACGATGCGATCTTATCGCATATCGCACATCGCATACACGCCCTGTTGCCCTCCTCTACGTCCTGTGATTTCTGCGGATTGCGATGCGATCCAATCGCAAATCGCACCCATATTTTAACGCTCCGCCCTGTGTCTTACGCAGATTGCGATTCTGCAATGTGATCCGATCGCAAATCGCATATCTCAATTTTTGTTTTAAAACCAATCTTAACCATCCGATTGAAATCATGGATCGATGTACAGGCCTGCACCATATGGACTTGATGTGAATTAGAAGTTTCATTTACCGCCAGTTTTGTTAGTAAAACAGTAAATGTAATTTACTATGGGTTGGTAAACATTGGTAAGATTTTAATTTTATTGTTTTTTTATTGTTCACGCGAGTATAGTATAGTTAATATGTATTGTTATGTTTAGTTGTTCGCAGAATGTGAAGTATGCAACAACGTGCATATGAAAAATTACTCAGTAGTGTAAATATAATTTTCTCTTTGTAATGCACAGCAGTGCAGAAAAGGTTTTGGTTGTTGAATATGAAATGTAATATGCCGCAGCGAATGTAAGAGGAAGATTTTTTTAATCCCTGAGATGAAGAAGCTTGTAACAATAGTTGTTTTTATTAATGAATACAAACCTTTGGTGTGCATGTGTCAAACTCTGTTCTCCCAAACAATTTTAGTTTCCGTTGTGTAAAGAAACAAAGCATTATTCTCTGTTCGTTTTGTTCTAGAATTATCAGAAATTCCCAACAAAGATGACCATAACGAACTTGATCGTGACAATGTTGGGAGTGGGTGTTGTAGTCCTCCTCCTAAGGAGCTACAGTGTTGGGAGTGGGTGTTGTAGTCCTCCTCCTAAGGAGCGACGTGGAGTAGTTCGCCAATATATTCAAACGCAATATGTGCCAAATACACCTGGCTCAATGAAGAGTCCAATGCTGTCTCTAAATAAGCTAACCTAGATACTCTTTTTTCCATTCTAGTTTATTTTTTGAGCATCTTGAAAGTTAAAATCTCCAATTATGTTTGGTGGTTTATGGTTTAATAATATCCTAGAAAATTGTTTATGCGTTACAATCTAGTTTATTTTTTGGGCATTTTGTGGGCATTTTGAAGGTCACAATGTTGGTTATCGATAATGATGCCATTGTTTTATCACCGTTTTTTTTACACGAGAGGGTAGACCATAATCTTCGTTAACAAATACCCGTTGTTGATGGTCTGTTGATTGTTGGCTGTCAAGTTCTAGGTATGTACCTTCCCATATGGCAATTCTCTGTTTTCCATATGCGGATTTCTCTCTGAAAGTGCCTTCAGCGTTCAACATGACAACTTTTTCGTCCACTATATCATAATGCAGACGAGCAAAACCAAAATCACTACACAATTGAACCCAAGTTCGTGACGCAGAAGCATATAGGAGAATAGAACTCAAGCAGGAAACCAAAATAAGAAGCAAACGAAGGGAAATACATTCTCTGAGAAATAATAGTTGTATTTTTTATTAAGTAGAGTAACACAAATTCATTTCACTTCGTAGTACGCCTACTTAATCCATAAGTCTAGAATTATAACAGATATGATGTCTTCTTATGTAATGTTAAAGTTGCAACATATTTTCAATGACAAAACATTTTCAGAGCCCAATGTTTTGAGAACCAAAAACTATCATATTTATCCAAAAGTGGGAAGTTTATTCATCCCCGAGGTTAAAAGTTTGCACGGCAAATAGAGTTGGTGTACTTTTAAATCAATTATTATGAGTCAACGAGTGTAGCCAAATGAGAAAAGTAGAAAGTCACTGAATTATCTTTACACATTTTATGCATTTTCAAACGGGGCTCCCTTCCATTCTCCAATTCGTCTTATCTTCCAGTCTTACATTTTGTATGTCATCATCTTCGGCTGCCACGTTATTAAGTAGAATAATGCTAGTGTGGAATTCTCGAACTTGGATTGTCAGATTCGTCGTCATTCTAGGTTTACATATTGCATGCTTTACTCGGTTTACATATTGCATGCTTTACCCCAAGAGTGCAGAATAAAGGCCCACAACGATCAAGAATGCTCCTACGACACTGCACAATTTTTATTATCAAAATCAAAAGAATCATTTCACATTTTGACACAAGATTCTGTTCGAAGTTATGGAAAATTACATGATGAGGAAAGACACAAGATTCTCTTCGAAATTCTGGAAAGTTACATGATGAGGAGAGGCATATTACCGGACTTGTTTAAATATGTATTTTTTTGGTTTTTTTGTTATGTAAAAATTATCAAAATCAAAAGAATCATATCAAATTTTTACGCAAGATTCTGTTCGAAATTATGGAAAGTTATATGATGAGGAGAGACAAGATTCTGTTCGAAATTCTGGAAAGTTACATGATGAAGAGAGGCATATGACCGGATTTGTTTAAATATGTATTATTTATTTATTTAATTATTTTTTATTTAAGAATGTTTTTTTATTTTTTTTGTTATGAATTTGGATTTAGCACTTAGCACGTGAAAAACCCTGTGACACTTAGATTATAAAGAGTTTAAGATTCAAACTTGTGATTCAAATCAGAAGAATATACAGAAAAGCTTAAGAGATACCAAATCACTGTAAGAGAAATGCAAGTTGCTTGTAAGGATTCCGAGTTACCTGCCCACACGAAGATACACACGAACGGTGAGAATCTCCAAAATTGCAGTGATAATCGTGCCAAGTGGATAGAAAAGTGCCACAAATACACCAAACTAACACAAACATTCCCAGTCTAGAACTTATTACTCCCAGAAACATGCAATATATTTGTCATGTTCCTGCTGTACTTTATTCCAATTAATATCTTGTTACTATACTCTGTGTGTAATGTTGCCAGAGACTTCTATGCCGGAGACATTTTTGGTTGAGAGTTGCGATGGTTACCGACTATAGAACGTTCATAAGCTTAATATTCCATCCTATAGCCTATATATTGGGCTTATTATGCTCGCAGATTACAACAATTAGATAATTGAGTAGGATGCCTCTTTAAAATAGGTCCCTGAATCTGATTTCACGCATTTTTTGTCCAATAATTACAGATAGAATAATGTTAGTCGAAGAAACAAGTATAATTGGTGATACAAGTGTTGATAATGAATACTACCTTAAGAGGGATACATGCAGACCAAAGAAGGACACTTCGAAAAACCGGGATGGAGCCCAGTATAAAAATAGAATTATAATTATACATCATTTGATGACCTTTTACGTCAGATGATAAAACCTTAGGAGCCCAGCCGTTATCCTTAACCAGTTCCATAAGCATTTAACTGAGCAATCCAACACTTGTTAAATTGAATGCATTCAGAGATGTCAACTTGAATTAAATATAAATCACTATGTCCCACTCTGTGGGGCCACGATTTTTTCCAGTTTTCTATGTTGGTCCATGACCTTACCACTTGTTTATCTTGTCCTAACCCAACTTGCATGACAGACAACACAAAGAAAAACCACTTTTGAAATCAAAATCTGAGGACAACACAAAGAACAACCACTTTTCAAATCAAAATGTGAGGCCAGGAAAAATGTGCTCATGTGCTGCAAGTTTGCAAAAGCTTCAATAATGAGCACGATCTCCCCCACCACCAATGCAGCTATGTGGAGAAATCATTAACTCTATCCGCCAAGATTTTGTTGTTTGTCGTGACCAGTACTGTGACCAGTGCAGAGTCCCTGGGAAAAGGCATGCACACCTATCTCGGGAAATTCATTAAATCTCTCCGTCAATTTTTTGTTGTTTGCCACGACTAATGCAGGAATCTCTGAGAAGAGGTGGATCACCCTCAAGAATTCCTAGGCAAACAAAACTAAAGCAGAGTCGTGGTTTAAAAAAACATAGTTGGGCGTCATGGTTGGGAATTGACATTTACCTGATTGCATAGGGTCGCATAGTCTACGTCATGATTGGCCAGGTTTCCGTGGTGGTGGAAAGAAGATAGTATACCCAGCTTCGTGCACGGCTGGACTGGCAGTGGAACAGTGGCCGCAGGAAGAAAAAAATGGCAGAAATGTTATGTCGAAAGCCCTCTGTTTGCAGCCATGCGGCGAAAATCCCTCTTGCTCTCATGGAAGCCCCTTTCCCTGGGTGGACGTAGTAAAGATGCATCACTTGACTACATGGAAAGAAAGCCCACCTATCAGCTGGATAGTTTTCTCTCATCGGCTCGGTGAACGTTGCAAATGGCGGAAGGCGGTGGGGAGGTCAGGGGTGGTTGGTAGGTCAAGTGTTGAAGGTAGCGGATACCACTCAGCCCAACGAATGTAAGATATCCAAATTCCTCTTTACCCTGACACACCACTTTCGAATTGCAACCTACAAACATAATTATAAAATATAAGATTATGAATTTGCAAGAAGCAATGGCAGAGAAGGAGCCATCTACTGATCACTGCAATAACCTAGAATCCTATGCTGTTAAGTTGTATCAAACATCCAATGGTGCCATTCTCAAATCAACTTGAAAGAATCGCAAAAATTTTAGTGACATTGAGACATACAACACTGTAGGGAAATAATATTTGTATTCACCTTATGAGAGGACAGATCAGGAGATTTTCGTGGACATGGCTGAATCCAATATCATTTTGCCCCTTCTGCTCTGTTGGTGTACATGCACTTAGACTAACTGTGTTAAGTGTACATGCATCTAGATTAGCTCCAGTTAACTTATTGCTTGCATGTACAAGCTTTAGTTAGCTTTAGTTATTGCATGCACAACTAAGCTTAACTTAGTTGCTTTTGTGTATATATTCTAAACCAATAATGTAGAATAAATGGATTTCATTCTTTTCTCAATTCTTGCTCGCTTCCTTCCTTCTCTTGCAAGCTTGTTTATTGTTTTGCAAATCTAGATCAGTGTTTCTCAAAATCTTACATGGTATCAGAGCACAGGGATTTGTAATCAGTGCACAAGCAATTTTATTTGCAGGTTCAGAAGATTGAAGCAACAACAAAGAATGGATTCTCAATTGGAGTTTCCACAATCGGCAATTCTCACTCCATATAATTATTTCGAATGGAAGCCAAAGATTCAACTTCATCTCAGAAGTAGAGGCTTATTTCGAATAACCATGGAAACGGAAGTTGAACCAACATCGGCAATAGAGAAATCAAGATATTTCAATCGCATGGACGAGGCCTTCGGCATCCTATGTTTATCTATTTCTCCCGAACTGCTATTTCATGTTGAATCATGTTCAACTCCAAATGAAATATGGAAAATTTTGGAAGGATTGTTTGGAAAACAAGATGAAATATGGCAATCTTTTCTCTTTTCTCTTGGTCACAGTAAAGTTGATTCTTTGCTACTTACGCATGCAAATGAAGAAAGGAGTGTAAAGTTTGACGAATATATTTCGCATGCACCAGTAGATGAAGCTGATTCAGCGAGAGCAGACACTGAGGAAACAAGGAGCTTGACCGACGACCAAGACTCGAACTTGTCACCTGCAACTGGTGGTAAGTCAGTTTCTTCTTATGCTTCTTCTTCGTTAGCCGATCAGGCAGAGATAGAATGGAAGGGGAGCGGAATCAGCGTCATCTCCTCCGATAACATTCGTAGTACTTCTTGCGATAAGGAGAAATCGTGCAAGAAGCTGCCGTCGTCGCAACACAAGGGCGTCGTCCCGCAGCCCAACGGGCATTGGGGCGCGCAGATTTATGAGAAGCATCAGCGTGTGTGGCTTGGCACCTTCAACCAGGAAAAAGACGCCGCTAGGGCCTACGAAGAGGAACTCGACCAGAACAACAACGCTAGCTGGAATGAGAGCTCTTCCGACATAACCATGGCTGCCAAGCTCGGAATTCCGAGGGTCAATGTTGAGCTCTGTGCTCCCTATTACACGAATCTATTTCACGCCCTCTGGAGCAAGCTGCCCCGCAACCTGGAGCGGACCAACTCTGGCAGATACATCATTTCCCGTGACGCGAAGCTCACACTTCTCTCGCGCTCTCAAATTCCCTCCAACTTCCCCGATGGGGACGAAAGCGACTGGACGTTCAAAATTTGGGGAGAATTATATGATTTGAACAAGCAAAGTTGGACGACTGTCATCAATACCTTCTACGAATTTGAAGGAGATGATGTGGATGAATTTCAGAAGCGCTATGCAGGCGCCGTTTGGCCCATCAGGCCTCTGCTTCCGGAGTCTTTTCTAAGCGGCAAATATCTCACCACCACAGGCCACAGTCTCGGCACCGCCCTCGCCACGCTCTGCGCCTTCGACATCGTCTTGAACGGCATCAATAAACCCAACGGCAGAGCCACGCAAATTCCCGCTCACCAAAATCACCAGTACCCGCAGGCGAAGCAATCGATGGCGAGACAGGGAAGACTTCAAGCAATACAGGCCCAGCAGGGGCAGAACAAATACAGAAGCGAGCATGATGAAGGCCCCTGGAAAATGACTGCCTTCTAGCGCCTCAATTTCACAGTGGACGCCATTCTTGAATGCCTGAAGAGCTCCAACGTCATCGGCATATCCCATGCTGGGACCGTTTACAAGGCCGAGATGCCCAATGGCGAGGTAATTGCAGTCAAAAAGCTCTGGAAAAACCAGAAAGAAACCAATCGGAGGCGCCGGGGAGTATTGGCCGAGGTGGATGTTCTTGGCAATGTCCACCACAGGAACATCGTGAGGCTTCTTGGGTGCTGTTCCAACAATGAAACCACACTTCTGCTTGGAAGCGTTCTGAAATGTGCGGCCGTTCTCAAAGACGAGTCGGATCATCCGACGACTCCATTTCTGGCTTTGAATGCGTACATAGGGTTGGGTCTCAGCGGCTCTGCCACGCCTGCCACGCCTGACCGTAGTTACGCAATAGAGTCACCGTGTCAGCAATCTTGACTTTTTTCTATTTTTGCATTATATTTTTTGAGGGGGGTTTTCTTCCTACTGGGTTTTCCTCTTTCCTCATTTTTATGCATTGTATATGGGTACCTAAAATGGCTGTGTTGCCCGGACTCATTCATTTTGCATCACACTCACCTAAGTTATGCTTAAGGGGGGGTGTTGGTGTACATGCACTTAGACTAACTGTGTTAAGTGTACATGCATCTAGATTAGCTCCAGTTAACTTATTGCTTGCATGTACAAGCTTTAGTTAGCTTTAGTTATTGCATGCACAACTAAGCTTAACTTAGTTGCTTTTGTGTATATATTCTAAACCAATAATGTAGAATAAATGGATTTCATTCTTTTCTCAATTCTTGCTCGCTTCCTTCCTTCTCTTGCAAGCTTGTTTATTGTTTTGCAAATCTAGATCAGTGTTCTTACATGCTCTCTAAAGTTCAGAGTATCAGGCCCTTCAAACCCGATAACAAATTTCAGTCGGCATGTCGTTTCTTCAACACAGCTGTCAATATTACCAACCATGTGTAATCACTCTGCGAGAGCGCGCTGCACCAGCAGCCACATGCACAATTAAACATTTAATTTTAACTAAGCAATGCTACAGTAAGGCTAGCATTACTCAATTCTGCCAAAAATTCCGCTAGAAATTCGCAATAATATGGATTTTAATACTAAGTTATGTTTCTCTTGGCCTCAAGAAGAGGCCAACTAAGACCTCCAAGTTTATTCTTTAACATAACACCTTTCTGGTGTTTAATAGGCTGACGAAAAAGTAAATTAAATCATATACAGCAAGACTTACCTTTCTGGTGTTTAATAGGCTGACGAAAAAGTAAATTAAATCATATACAGCAAGACTTTGGGTTAAGAGGCCAAATAAGACCTCCAAGTTTTTTATTCTTTAACATAACACCTTTCTGGTGTTTAATAGGCTGACGAAAAAGTAAACTAAATCATATACAGCAAGACTTTGGGTTAAGCATTTGGTTTTTTTTTTCTTCAGCTCATATTTCAATGCAGAACGATTACAGTGCCTGCTGCCGTAGGGCAGGGACTCACCTTGCAGAGAGCTCTTGAATTGGTAAATTTAAATATGAATATTCAAGGCCGTGAAATTTGAATATTTTATATTTGTTTAACTTTATTATGGAATTGATTATATAATTTTAATTTTTTTTTATCAAATTTAAATATTACTCTTTATAAATTAAGAGTGTATCATTTTTGAAAATATATAATTTTATTATTATTTTTAAATCAAATTGTTTTATTGATGGCTAAATTTGTATATTTTTAATTCAAATTTTCCAGGCAAGTTCATTACTTTTAGAATGGCTAATTGAACAACGTTGCTCAATCACTTTCTAATCATGCAAACTGTTGTTTTGCAATGTATTATTTGGTACACACTTTTGTTGTTTTTCTTTAATAGAGAAGTGCCAAGATATTCATGGTTGAACAGTTCTTAGGTTTGCTAATTCCATTGATTCTTTTAAATTTGGATCAGATGTTATATCGCTGGATGGAAGAGAACCTCTGCACACTGATGCCAAGATGGGTGAAGATGGTAAACTTCATGTTATAGTGAGGAAATCATCTTCTTCACAAAGGAATTATGCTCCTGCTTCTCAGTGATTCAGTTATTGAAATCTATCAAACTGTTCCCTCTTGGAAGGCTGGATAGGCATCATAATATAGACATATATTCTCTTCAATCCTTCTAGAATTTGACTGCCAGGGATTACTGTCAAGCCTTTACTGTTCATCCATTTCACTTGCAAGATTCCATTGTTGCCAAAGTATGAATATTTAGTGTCTGCGACCAGGTAACCTTGTGTCAAGAAAAAACATGGTATTATGTAATCTTTTTAGATTAATTTGACGTCCTTTTTGTAAATTAATAGTTTGTTTATGAAAAATGTGAAGTACATTAAAAACCTGTCAATTTGCAAGTAGTTCTTTCTTAAGTATCTTTAAGTATCTTTATTATCTTTGGGTGGATTATGGTATTGATAAACTTTGAAACCAAAGACCCATTTTATTTTTCAAGTATTGACATCACAATGTATACATGTTGCACAAATTTTTGGAATGCAAAACTTCACCATTGCACCTTTCAAACTATGATTACTTGCTTAAACCAACAACCTTCATCAGTGGCACTCTTCCTTATGCTACAACCTTACAACGTTCCCATTACAACATGAAATACAATTACTAGTTAATATATATGAAGTGAAATAACCTCTCTTTGTTAGTAAACTATAACCATCTCTTTAAAGTGGTAGTGCATGCCCAAGTCATGACATGTAGAAAAAAATAGTTATTAAGTTCATGGACTTAGACCATTATTCAAGGCATCCACCCAGCGTACATAGTAATACAATAAAAAATACATGTTCCTGGAATAAGCTATAACCATTGTCAACATATTCTTCTTAAAATAACTTTGAAGAAATAATAAGGATATTTTTTTATTACTTAGGAATCTATAATGGTGAATCTGTAATGGTGAAATGGACCAGCTATCATCTTAGCTGCATAATTTGAACAATCCCATGTGCCCCTTCTTTAATACACATATATGTACGAATCAAAGTTTATACCAACTAAAAACATAATAAAGCATATCAAAAGGCACATATATAGCCTAAGTATCAAAGGTAAGTTCTTCTAGTTGTTAGGTTGTATATGTAAAGTGTTAATAAAAGAAGTCTTTCATTAGACCACTTTAAAAAGCCGTGTTGAAACAAAATTGCCCATCCAAATTGGATCATATTAGTAGAACTTTTGTAAGAGATATCTCCCTTATTACGGGCAGGCATACTTTCTAATTTTTAACTACAATGAAAGCACATTTAAAAGAATACGAAGGTAATAGGTTGTAAACAAATTTTCAAAATCTCTTTTTAATAATAGAATTCCATGTATGATTTATTATAAAAACATAAAATAATTAAGCTAAATAAAACATATAATTAATTAATACAAAAACTTCACATATAAACATAATATAAAATTGAAAAGAAATAATTAATTAAAATTAAATTATATTAACTTATATGATGTTCATAAGTGAGGCTATATATTATTGATTATGGGAAGATGTTGTAGTATCTATAAATGAGTATAAACATTTAAATATTAACTTAATATGGGGGAGATGTTGTAGTCTTTGTAAATGAGTGTAAACATTTATATGCTAATTGAAGGCGTAGTCTAAATTATAAATGAAATGACCTTTTTTTACAAAACTGGCAATACAATTTGAAGCAAGATTGTGGTTTTTTGTTTTTTTAAATACAATTTTCAATGCGTAAATGGATTTAGCACTAATCCATGGAGCATTGGAATTCTACAAATTTTGCTTAAAATTAACCATGAAAAATACTCTAAAAATGCCATTTTGTCTATTAATTAGAGATGTTATAGTGTTTGTAAAAGAAAACATTAGATTAAACAATAATAATAATAATAACAAAAGGGATGGCAGGAGGGGGAGGGATTCTCTACAATATTGGAGGATTAATAATCGATAAATACACTTGGGGTCTAGGAAAAAGGACCAATAATAAAGCTAAGGTTTATGGATTCTATATGGGGGTCCTCCTAGCTCAGAAGAGGGAAGTTAACAACATTACATTTTTGGGAGACTCCTAACTTGTAATAAGAAATTTAAGAACCTCCCCCCCTACTCATGACAATCATCTAAATTAGACTCTCCAATGTGCATAAGGTATTCTCCTCACCTTTGATAGTACGTGAATTTGGAATATTCTCATAAACCTTAACTCATAAACAACATTACATTTTTGGGAGACTCCTTCCTTGTAATAAGAAATTTAAGAACCTCCCCCCTTACTCATGAAGATCATCTAAATTAGACTCTCCAACGTCCACAAGGTATTCTCCTCACCTTTGATAGTACGCGAATCTAGCATATTCTCATAAACCTTAACTCATAATTTGACTCATGGAAAACATAGCTTGCCACTTAAGTGAAGGACAATAAAAAATTAATGGCGTCCCTGGTTTTTTTCCCATCACCTATCTATCCCCATGATCAGCCCCTTTATGCCCCCCTCCCTAGTCCCACCCATCCAAAGCATTCAATGTGCATTTTCCTTGATCCAAACGTAACTAATTATACACCACTTATTTGGTCGGTTGGTATCATTGTGAGCTCACTCCTTTATCCCTCCCCGCTTGCCTGCATGATGAAGCACTACCTCACTCTCCAGACGTGCGGTGTTAATTTTCCCCTCCATGTAATTATACTTGGGTTGGATTCATAGTTAAGCGTGGGAGTATTCTTGTCTAGTTCTTTGTTCAAGGATTATCTCAGGAATTGGAAGATGTTCACAATGTGAGCCATCTCATCCTTCTTTTTGCATTTACTCCTTGTAGATAAGACTAGAAAATCCATACGCTCGACCTGTTGGTTGCAAATAAATGAAGTTGTTGGGTCCCTATAAAACTAGTGATTACCCCATTACTATTGTAGTTGCATCCCTTATTAATATTGTTGTGCCTCTATTATCCCCATATTGTTATTATTGTGCACCATAGAATCCCTCTATTGTTATTTTTGTGGCTTTATATTATTATTGTTTGGTTGGCTAGGTTATATTGTGACTCCTTAGACTCCTATATATAGAAATGAGGTTTTGTCATTTGAATCATCCAAGAATTGTTCATTTTATGTAATGTAAAGGAGGTTTCCCCCTCGAAGAGGCTGAATTCTAAGGCGTTGATCTATCTTTTCTATCTTTTTTTGAGCTGGTTTCATAACATTTGGTATTCGAGCTTTGGATTCTAGGGTTTCGCTGCTCCAAATGGGTCATCGTTGAATTTTCGCTATAACTTTTTTTATGCGATGTTTCAAAAGCTAAAAAAAAAACCCACTTGAGAAGAAATCATGCCGAACCCCGGGTCCGAATTTCAGAGCTTTTTGGGCTATATTTGCAGAGATATGATCTAAGGAAGTTGGTCTTTTTGCAGACTCCTAAATTACATTCCAAATAGGTGACCTGGGGAAAATCGTCATAACTTTCTCTCTAAGCATTGGATTGAAATTTTGTAAGAAGGTACAGAAAGAGGACAGACTGTAGTTTCTTGTATATATTTTTTAGAGCCAAAGGTCAAAACAGTGACTCGTGGCACATCGTACAAGTTCAGTCTACTGAACTAGTCTATAATCAGGTCACTGTGGGAGCTTTCACATAACGCTTCCTTGGAGAATCCAATTTGGATTAGACTGGTGGAATTGGAAAGAGGACACAGAGGGCTACTGTAGGTCGTAATCTCAGAACTGGATGATCTGAAAGTACAGAGATACATCAGAGGCAATATCGAGCTCCTACAATGTGAAAAAATGTGTGTAGATTCTTTTAAATTTTTCCTTAAGATTGATTTGAAAATTTATTTTGAAGGAATTCAAAGGGCATGGTAGAGCATTATTATCGGTAACTGATGCCCCGAGGAAAGAAAATGCAAGCACCTAGTAAGCAACCTAAAATCTCTAGCATGACTCGTGAAGAAGAGGAAGAAATGCTACATGATATATCAAAATTACAAGAACAAGTGCAACAAATGTCACTCTCACAAAAGCTAATAGAAGCTAAGATAAATGGTGTCGAATCTAAGATAAAGGGCGCGGAAGCTAAGATGGGCAATTTGAGGAGAGACATGGCAGATTTGAAGACAGATTTGACAAATTTTCTACAAGAAATACTTACTAGGTGAAAAGGTAGTAAAGGAAACTCATGATGCGAACAAAAGAAATGTTAATCATGATTTCATAGACTCTAATGTGGGATCGAAGACCCACCATATTCCAAAAATTGATATGAGGAAGTTTGATGGAAAGGATCCTACAACATGGATATTACAGATGGAGCAATTTTTCAATCTCAATAATGTGCAAAACACACAAAAAGTACGTATTGCAACTTTATATTTGGAACCAAATCAGTTTGTATGGTATCAATGGCTTTGCTCTCGTAAACAAATTATCACTTGGGCAATT
>APFE030096424.1:1714-13559 GCA_000404065.3 Pinus taeda
GTTCCAAATATAAAGTTGCAATACGTACCTTTTGTGTGTTTTGCACATTATTGAGATCGAAAAATTGTTCCATCTATAATATCCATGTTGCGGGATCCTTGCCATCAAACTTCCTCATATCAGTTTTTAGAATACGGTGGGTCTTCGATCCCACATTAGAGTCTATGAAATCATGATTGATATTTCTTTTGTTTGCATCATGAGTTTCCTTTACTACCTTTTCACCATTAGTAAGTATTTCTTGTAGAAAATTTGTCAAATCTGTCTTCAAATATGCCATGTCTGTCTTCAAATCTATCTTCAAATCATCCATCTTAGCTTCCATGCCCTTTATCTTAGACTCCACGCCATTTATCTTAGCTTCTGTTAGCTTTTTGTGAGAGTGACATTTGTTGCACTTGTTCTTGTATTTTTGATATATCATGTAGCATTTCTTCCTCTTCTTCATGAGTCATGCTAGAGCTTTCAGGTTGCTTACTAGGTGTTTGCATTTTATTTCCTTGGGGCATCAGTTACTAATAATAATTCTCTACTATGCCCTTTGAATTCCTTCAAAATAAATTTTCAAACCAATCTTAAGCAAAAATTTAAAAGAATCTACACACCTTTTTTCACTTTGTAGGAGCTCAATATTTCCTCTTATGTATCTCTATACTTTCGGATCATCTAGTTCTTAAATTGCAAATTTCGGTAGCCCTCTGTGTCCTCTTTCCAATGCCACCAGTCTAATCCAAATTGGATTCTCCAAGGAAGAGTTATGCAAAATCTCCCACAGTGACCTGCTTATAGACTAGTTCAGTAGAGCAAACTTGTATGATGTACCACAAGTCACTGTTTCAACCTTTGGCTCTAAAAAATATATATACAAGAAACTATAGTCCGTCCTCTTTCTGCACCTTCTTACGAAATTTCAATCCGATGCTCAAAGAGAAAGTTATGACGATTTTCCCTAGGTCACCTGTTTGGAATGTAATTCAGGAGTGTGCAAGAAGACCAGCTTCCTCTGATCATATCACCACAAATATAGCGCAAAAAGTTTTGAAATTCAAGCCCGCAATTCAACGTGATTTCTTCTCAAATGGGTTTTTTTTTAGCTTCTGAAACGTCGCAGCAAAAAAGTTATAGTGGACATTCCACAATGACTTGTTTGGAGCAGCGAAACCCTAGAATCCAAAGCTCTGATACCAAATGTTATGAAACCAGCTCAAGAAAATGATAGAAAAGATAGATCCACGCCTTAGAATTCAGCCTCTTCGAGGGGGAAACCTCCTTTACATTACATAAATGAACAATTCTTGGATGATACAAATGATAAAACCTCCTTTCTATATGTCGGAGTCTAAGGAGTCACAATATAATCTAGGTGACCTTACAATAATAATATAAAGCCATAAAAATAACAATAGAGGGATTCTATGGGGCACAGTAATAACAATATGGGGAAAATAGGGGCACAACAATATTAATAAGGGGTACAACTACAATATTAATGGGGTAATCACTAGTATTATAGGGACCCAACAGGATTAATGATGTGGACTCTTAGGTTCAATAAATAGAACCTTAATACAAGCTTCCAATTCAACCCTTATGCACATATCATAACTTGAAGGAACTATCCACCATGGGTATTCAACAGGTCAAGATTATGCATAAAGAATTACTTCCTTTGTAGCCTTAATATCAACATAGATGTAAACTTCAACATTAATATATTAAAGATAGTGTTGCTCACAACACAATCATAATCCTACTACCACGTTCGCATGTAATGTTCACATGCGTATCTTAGGGATTATGCATAATTAGTTAAAAGGAGCAGCATTGGATGCATAATTCATAACATAAATAACCTACACCATAGTTTATACAATTGAGCCTTAACAACAATTATCCAATTTACATAGTTAGTTGAAGCATGATTATTTACTATCTTAACCAAAAGATAGGATAACTCCAATATTGCATAAGATCCACATACTATGTTTCTTTATTAAACTTAAATGAGATTTAATTCATATGCAACGGTTGTTACATGCACTCATATATAATGATCTCATGTTCATAGCTAACTTAGACAATTCTACTCATGCATAGTGGTCACATGCACATTATTCAATTGATTTATATGATAGAACAACCTAAGAAAATTCTCTTATATGCTTCAGAATTGACAATATAGAGGGTGAAATTCAACACACAAACATTCCATACAAACCAGATTATCTGAAAACATGTCACTTGGAAAACTGAGCACCGCCACCCAACCTAGAACTGATTCTTCCAGTTCACCCTCGAGCCAAGGTTCTTGCCATGGATCAACTGCCTCGTATTGATCTCTATAATGGATATTTAATACCCTCTTTCATGATATGGTTTCCATTAGTGGCGTCCCACTTCTATGGAACTTTTTATCTGTTTGCCTAAGCGTTTCCTAGAAAATCTCGCGTTTCGGTCTCGTGAGGTTTTTGCTCATAAAAACTTGCCTTTCTCTCCCACAAAGCTTTTATGTTTTTCTCAATGGATATTTATCTCCAATCCATCAAGCCTATCTAGAATTGAATCTATAAGCTTTATCATGAAATAATTATCCCTTCCCATTCACCAATGGGATTTGGCAAGAATCTCATCTCTTGGTGTCTTGCTTTTCCATGTGATTAATTATTTTATTTATTTTATAAAGTATTTACTTTTCTTGTTTCACATTAGACCTAGATTTTCTCATCTTAAGTTAGCAAAGCTTTACATACAAGGGAGGGGTGTTACATACTCCACCCATTAAATTTACACCACCCTTGGTGTATTCCTACATCTTATAATGTTATTTCCTCGTTCACAGGTAGATGTTTCTAAATTTATAGGCTACCATGGCCTTGCCATCTGATGTAGATCTTCCAATAGGAATGTATCGGTTACAAAGGATTTCTCCCAGCACATCTCCTTCCACTGCTACCTGTAACATTTGTTTCAATCAATTTTGTGAGAGATTTTAGATGTAGAAACTCAACTATGTTTACCACAATTAATATCATAATTTGATATATAGTACTACTATTTGAGTAGTTGTGACTTATATTGGCTGCCATTTATTGTATTTAAAGAAATGCATGTTCTTCCCCTACATTATTCCAAGCCTTTGTGCTCTTCCGAACACTTTCTTCCTGTAGTTTCCTTGCATACAACAAGTCAACTGGAACATTTGCCAAATCAATATGTACAAAATATCATATCAGATTAGCCCACACATAACCATCATAATCATATGTACTCATAAATTATAGATCACTTGTAATCCACATAGATCATAATCATAATCATATGCATACAAAACTAAAAATAAACCACTAATACTTATCCTTGAATCACTTCTTATCTTTCTTCTTCTGTATGCACTCCAAGTCGGTTGTCATACCAAAAAATCACCTAGTGTCTTCATGCATACCTACACATAGTGTCTATTACACATACACCACTATACATGTCATATATTATCATGAAATACATGTATCCATATCAGTAACATATGTATCTCTTTTACACAATACCATCTGTACAATCTGTAAACCATACTAATGTCATAATATCACCTACACGACACATAATTCACCCACATGTTTCTAACCATGTTAGTATTATGCAAAAATTCCTTCATTTAGTTATACTAACTTTAGATAATTTGAACAAGCTATGCTCAATTTATCAATAGGAGAATAAGGAATTTCATGGAACTGTTCAACTTCTGAAACCAGTGAATTTTTTTTATGTCAAAGTATTCAAAGTAGTATCATAGAAGTAACCATGCATACTACAACTTTATCATACTCATAACTTTGAGTTTTGGGATTAGTTTGTCACTTGGGTAAGGTTTTAACAACAACCGAATATGACTTTCACTTAATCATACAATATATTGTTGATTATGATACTTAGTATATCATAGATATTTGAAGTTTGATAACCATCTTAGCTTGTCTTTAACCAAGAATGAAATTGTTTGGTACTCAACAAATACTTCACACTTAAACAAATCATGTCATATGATTTACTGTTGCTCTTTTTGCACTTCTTCCAACACCTTATTGGCCTTAATTAATTTGGTGTAGGTCTAAACCCCATTGAATAAATAGTATGCACATGCAGACATTTCCCATAAATGATTTATAAATGAAAGTTACAATATTTTCCATTCCACACCCTTTACGATTTTAGACATTATGTCTACCAAGGTGTGAGCCTAGGGTATTTACATGTTAACAACTCCTTTTAACATAAAGTCACCCCAGAAACAAAGAGATTAGTTATCAAACTTATTAACATGAATTCCCTTATCACTTTCCTCAAAAATCATAATTGTAAGATCTTCAATCATCCTATTGTATGCACCTTTCTGAAAGGTTCTTCTCTATGAGATATTAATAGAACGCCACCTGTATCTAGATGGATATGCCAAGTCATATTAGAAATTTTAGTAAGCCCATGTTCTTAAGATTAATACTCTCTTTCTATTATTAGCCTCTATTATTACCCTAGAAGCACCAAGAATTGCTTTTACATCCCCATTATGTATTTGCACTAGAGGTACTTTTAGCATCGGTCGACTTCATCTTCTTATTAGAATCATACCATTATTAATGCGTGATGTCTTCTTTAATATGTATACAGTATGTTGTATTACATTTATGCCCACTCTTCACAATCTCGGCCCTAGTTTAGTCTATAGATTGGAATGTACATTATGCCTCTTGCAGATCTCAGTTACAATATTGCTTTACTCAGTAGGAAACCGTAGTTTCCCAATTATACATGTTTAATTAGTTATGCATAGTAACTTGGTAAGGTTTTGTTCCCCAAAACAATGTGTATTTGGAGCATTTTCTTATTAAAATGATTCATACATTGACAAACCATACCCAAAGTGAATTACATTATTACCTGCATGTGTACCGATCATCATAGCTATATTAAATTGAAAGACAATTTTAAGATACCTAGTCTCACACTACATATCGAGACATGTCTTTCATAAGCTTAATGATAATTCATGGTAATTTTATGAACCTTCAGAATTTGGTCTAGGTTGGAACCTAATTGATTAACCATCAATTTTCGGATGGATTTGAATTATTTTCTAGGTCTTATAGATTCCATCTATATGTTATTATTATTATTATTATTGTTCCTCATGTTGGCCATGATTTATGGGGAATTACTTGACCTTCTATCTATTTTTTTTTATGTACCTTATAAGAGGTGAACATTTACTTCTTCATATCTCATCATTTCTTAGGATTGTTTAAACATAACATTATTTCCTTAAGTTATGTCCTTAATTAAACAAATGCAACTTGTAATTTGATTTTGATATGAGTAGAATAAGGTAATGACCATATTACTAATTTTCTTCAATTAGTTTGTATCTCATTAATCTAGGTCCTCATAATAATTTGAATATGGTAAAATGATATGATGATCATATCACTAAAATCCATCAAATAACTATACCCTTTTTTAAAACACATATTCACCACCATCATTTATTCATAACCTTCATATCGATTATCCTTTCTAATGATGGTTATAGGATATTACTCCTCTTATGTGGAGACTTTTAGTATTTAAATCTTCTACTTCCTCAATGATATATATATATATATATGCTTGTTATCAAGATTTAATATCTCATTAATACGATGACCATGCTTTACCATTATTACCAAATTGTTTAAATACTCCTGCTCTGTTATGCATATTGATAACTATGCAAATATCAATTTTATCTTATGGTATACCATCTTCATGTCCGCATAGTAACATGCGAAAATATCTTAAGCTTTAAAAACTTTCACACATATTGAAACCTTTCACACATATAATAAATAGAACTTTACATCTTCACATCATTTGATAGTAACCAATGGATGTTTTACCTTTTTGCAATTAATCAACATGTTAATTTGTGGTTATCTTTTTGTATTACTCTTCATTCCACTATAGTTCATCGGCATCAGATGCTATGCTTAACAAGTTGAAGGTTGATTGAATCTTCAAACAAAGTCAATTTGATTGGAATAACTTGCAAGACAATAGTCTTTTTGTGTCTCAATGGTTACAAAAAAAATAGCTTCATTATGTAAGCAAAATTTATTTGGTTCTATAATGAAGAATGTTAATAATCACTTAAAAAATGCAATTAATAACTTATATGTACCTCAATCAAGATTCAAATACCCCATAATTTTTTAACTTTTTTTAAATATCCAAATACATTGTAATTCTCTTACTACCTTTACATTAAGCCTTTAATAAAACATGGTCAGAATTGGTTAAATCTCATCAACCTTAAAGACGTGGATATGATCATTTTATTCATAACATCCTTATCAGGTTTTATGTCCCCTAGACTAGGTTATCAAATCCCCATCGGGAACCTCTAAACTACCCAACTGCAACTTTCGCTTGTTATGTCAGAGTCGTATATATGTATGCAGTGATTGACTTAATTGATTTTGATAGTCATCCTAATTCGGACCAATCAAATGAGGTAAATAGTTTTACATTACCACATATATACTTGCGAACGTGCATTTTTCACCTTAAAAAATGCATGCAATATCCAATCGTTGCAAAACAATAAACAATGAAACCATGTTTTGCATTCACAGGTAGACATTCCAATCATCGACCCAAAAAAAAATCCCAGAAATGATGACATAATAATCCAATCCCTCTCCCAAACCATCAACACATATTTTCCATAAACAAAAGTAGCCATTTTTTTTAAGAAAAATCTACATACTCATAAAGCAAGATTTTAGCCAATCCAAAATCAACTGTCCTTCAAGTCGTGAATGAATTATATGACTTCCCCTTGGTAAGATCGAATGCCCTCTGAAGAATCCAAAATGCTAAGATGACTCCATAAACCAAGAGAAAGCTCTAGCTTAAATTCCCAACCGCATTGGCACTCCTGCTCAACGTTATTCCCCATTTCATTGACCGAGCACTTACCCAAATTTGGAGTGTCGTCGTAAAATGGAACAACCAAATTTGGTGGAGAATCCATTGCACATCAAATTCACTCCTCACTTGTCTCCAGGTGAGTGTAGATCCTCGGTTGATATTGTAATCGAACCAAAAGGTAATTACATGAACTCAGTAAACGTACATGCCCACTTTTCCCATCTCTCTGGGCTTAAATGACTCTTTCTTCTTACTCATAGTAATGAATATTTATACCAATCCATTTCCACAATTTTCTTATTGTATTCTCAAGAAACCCCGTCGTCGGCACCAAAAGACTCTAATATCGCATCCTCACAAAATCCTTGTTTTTTCATGCCTACGAGGGATTTGATCTCGAGGAAATTATGTGTCCTGAATTTTAAAATTGGTCATAGATTGGAAGTCATTGAAGTCTCAATAGAGTGAGGGCCAGAGGTTCTAAAAGAAGATGAGATCTAGAATGTGGTGGCCCTTGGATTTCCAGAAAATGAATGGAGGAAATGATCGATTATAACTATTGATTTGACTCTCAGTATTGAGTGAGATTCTTTGAGATTCATTTCAACAGTTTCAACGTGCACTATTTCAACTTTCTTAGTGCTCATTTTGAACCAATTCAGCCAGCTTATCAGTGTGAACGTGTTGCTTCTCGCTTGGCACATTGTTTGGTTATGTATTGTGAACTACGCATGATAAATATAAGTGTTTGGTGCTAAGGATAAACGCTATCCTCGGGAATGTAGGGATAAGATTTATCCCTGATTGCATGTGTCCCTAGAGAATTCAGCATCCATAAGCTATTTTGGAAATGACGACTCGCCGCATCCAGATCATTGTATAAGGAATTAGAAAAAGTGATGTTTTGGATTGAAGGCGTTTTTGTGCTTTAATTTTGAAAAAAAATAGCACATTTTCTACAGTTGCCTTGATTAGGTTATCGAGCAATTGGATAATCCTTATCCTATGGAAAGCTCAGTGGATAGGGCATTTAGACTCTATGATACTAAAAAAAACGTCAGTATGTTCCATCAATTCTTCGGTGGAAAAGACAAGGATAACTACATGCGTTGTCAAGGGATAAGCATTATCCATCCGACTATGCCCTATATGGAAATATCTCCCACATGATAGCTAAGGCAAATGGAGAGGGAAACATCATTTCCACTCCATTTTGGTAGGTGTTGTTTGTGTGTTGTGCGTTATCTTCTTACCCATGCATGGAATCTGTATCTTTTCTACTTTACTCCATCACGCCATTCATTCAGCACCAACCTCACTAGATAATACTTTCCCCAACCAATTAGTTTTTCCTTATCGTTCATAGTGTATTGACACCCTTACTAGCCAAAGGATACCCTCCATTAGGATTTTTGAACAAACGACTAATCTCTTGTAAATGCAGTTCAAGGTATTGAAAATGAAAAAGTTGTACATCAATGACATTGTTAATATATACAAGTGCAGCCATACAAACGTTCCTCAATGCTACATAGTAATGAGTCTTACCAAATATCGTTTCATAATCCCATCTTTAATACCATGTTAGAGCTAGAACTTACTTGATCGCAAATAATGACGGGAGGACTATACTAGTTTATTATGTATCATCCTAAGTTCCTGTGGACATCAATAATTTATCACATACATCCCATTTTTGTTGTCACTGCATTATACAGAAGAATTATTCAAGGGACGAGTAAGACTGATATTCTTCAATTCAATGTTACACATTAAGACACATCATATTAGTTTTCAGCTAATCATTTAGTTCTTTCTCTACTGTTCTAGAATGTACCCCATATTTGGCACAAGAAATCTTGGAAACTTACGAAACTAGATTCTTCAATTAAAAAATAGGGAAAGAGCCTTAGCATCTTAGCATCCAGATAATGTCACAAAATGAAAAAATTAAAACCCTTATCATATAAGGACCTCTCTGTTTCAAATGCATAGAAACCACTGGTTTTTCGACAATCAAATTTAAATGTTTTGATATATTAATATTTTTTATAGAGTGGATTAACATATGTATATATTATTACTTTCACATTCCCTTGAATAAAACATTTTAAATATTTAGATTCAACCTTGAGGAATCCTCATTTCCTTTGATTGCGAGTAATCACTATGATATTCGAAAGCTTGAGAATCCTTCTCCAATTTATTTTAAGATTTAAGTTCAATCCTTTATGGCTTCTGGGTTATTTTTCTCAATTTTTATAACCAAAAACCTTCATATCTTAGACAGGTTGCTTGGCCCATAGGCCGAAATGTTTGAACATGGGCTTTGATACCATTTGTAACATAACCCAGGAGCATAATTTGACAATAGCCTACTAGGCCCCCACTCCTTAAATTTGTTACGGTTAAAGTTAGGATTCAATCATCATCACAAGTATAATTATTCCATCATTATATGAACAAATATTATTGATGCAACTATAATCATATTTTTAACAATTGAACCACATCAAAAGTAATGGCCCATACTCACTAGGCACAATACTACAACTCCTCTAAGGCTTTACTAGATTCATGATGTGGACTATTACGTTCAATAAATAGAACCTTAATACAAGCTTCCAATTCAACCCCTATGCACATATCATAACTCGAAGGAACTATCCACCATGGGTATTCAATAGGTCAAGATTATGCATGAAGAATCACTTCCTTTGCTGCCTCAATATCAATATAGATGTAAACTTCAACATTAATATATTAAAGCTAATATTGCCCATAACGCAATCATAATCCTATTGCCACAGTCGCATGTAATGTTAACATGTGTATCTTAGGGATTATGCATAATTAGTTAAAAGAGCATCATTGGATGCATAATGCATAGCATAAATAACCTACACCATAGTTTATACAGCTGAGCCTTAACCACAATTATCCAATTTACATAGTTGACTCAATCACGATTATTCACTATGTTAAACAAAAGACAGGATAACCCCAATATTGCATAAGATACACATATTATGTTTCTTTACTAAACTTAACTGTGATTAAATTCATACACAATGGTTGTTACATGTGTTCATATATAATTATCTCATGCCCATAGCTAACATAGACAATTTTACTCATGCTTAGCAGTCACATGCACATTATTCAATCGATTATATGCAAGAACAACATAAGAAATTTCTCTTATATGCTTGAAAATTGAAAATATAGAGTGTAACATTCAACATACAAACATGCCATGCAAACTAGATAATCTGAAAACATGTCATTTGGAAAACCGAGCACCGCCACCCAACCTATAATTGATTCTTCTAGTTCACCCCCAACCCAAGGTCCTTGCCATGGATCAACTACCTCATGTTGATCTTTGCAATGGGTATTTAATACCCTCTTTCATGATATGGTCTCCATTATTGCATCCCACTTTTATGTATATTTTTATCCATTTGCCTAGGCTTTTCCCAGAAAAGCTCGCCTTTCTCTCCTGCAAGGCTTTTCCTCATAATAACTTGCCTTTCTCTCCCGCAAAGCTTTTATGTTTTTCTCAATAGATATTTATCTCCAATCTATCAAGTTTATCTAGAATTGAATCTAGAAGATTTATCATGAAATAACTATCCCTTCCCATTCACCAATGGTATTTGGCAAGAATCTCATCTCTTTGTGTCTCGCTTTTCCAAGTGATTAATTATTTTATTTATTTTATAAAGTATTTACTTTTCTTATTACACATCAAACCTAGCTTTTCTTAGTTTAGATTATCAAAGTTTCACATATAAGGAATGGGTGTTATAATTCCTTAACTTTATAAAATATCACATTAGCTAAATAAAAAATTTAAGCAATCCACTCAATCATAGTCTTATTGTTACCTATTCTCTTTTTTCAAAAGGGCCACCCCCAAGCTAAGGCTATGAATCAATAAATATGCATTTCTAGGTCAAATTATAACACACAACACAACTATCAAACTCTTGCAGTATATTCAGTCACGGGACGATCCCAACTTACTATCTCTCTTGTCCCTTCTATCTACACAACCCAAAGAAATGAATCCCATCCTCTACAATGTAGTCCCTAAGGTTATTCCACTTTCCTCTAGGGGTCTAGTGTAAACTTAATAGGAAATGTCAATGTTAGAAACTCTATATACTTTCAACCATGGATAGTTTTCTTTAATTGTCATCATTCCCATGCTAGAAATAATAATTTCTTACTACCATTATAACCAATAATCATTTATAGCCAAATAGCATTAGCTTTTTACATCTCCCTCTCTTCATTTTATGCCAAACAAAGAACAAATGAGGAAGACCCAAAACAACCAATAGTAGTGTGGATATATGCATTCTCACAATGCATGACATGGTTTTCCCTAAGATGCCCTTCTATCCACATTTAAAATAACCCAAAGGATAAGAAAGAAATAATATATCATTTAACTTAGCCACCGTAGTTCCTCTCTTATGGAATCATAGCCCCATATGACTCTGTCCTTATCTCTTTATAACCAATGATGCATTTGTTGGGTATACGACCAAAGTCCCACATTGACTAGAAGTGGGGGGGATCATGGGTATATAAGGATGGACAAATATCTCCATTGGTATGAGGCCTTTTGGGGTAAGTCCAAAAGCAAATCCATGAGGGCTTAGGCCCAAAGTGGACAATATCATACCATTGTGGAGATATGTGGTGTCCAGAGTCCTTACAAGTGGTATCAGAGCCATGCCCCGAAGTTAGCCAAAGTGGATGAATCCTCAGAATGCCGAACGAAGGTGGTGGGCCCTGGTAATATCACGATGGGATCCGTGGATGAGCTCGGCAGGCGGTGTGCTCCGGATTCTTCATGGACGTGTCCTGGTCC
>APFE030096443.1:0-10171 GCA_000404065.3 Pinus taeda
TTGTGCGTCGTTTTAGTTCTCTTTTGCAAAAAGTAGCATAGTCGAACTGTTGTCTCTAGATCTGAAAGTGTCGTAGCTATCATTTTCAGTTTTAGAAAGCAATTCCATTGTTTTAGATAGTCGATTATACAGTTACTGTTGCATAGGATTTGAATTACTAGTTTTAAAGTGTCGAATAGCAATTTCCATTTCAAAATCACAAAGTGTATCTCTTGCTTTCACTTCGTTTTGAAAAAGAATTTTGTTGAGTACTGTCGCTTTAAAAGTAATTCAGTTTTGCACATAGATTTCTTAACGTCATTCACACATTAAGAGAGCTGAAAAACAAATACATGCATGTGCATTCGCATTTTGAATGCTTGGCTTGATTTAGGACTGTGCATTTTAGCGTGTGCTCTGTGAAGAAAAGATGCTTGACTTTCTTCCCTTTAGTAGCTAGGATTTTCATTGGTGAAAGAAGATAAAACGTTTGTTTATCATCTTAGACTACATTTAGGAATTATACATACATCACGTGGTGAACCTGAAAGGAAAACTGCTAAGAAAGATCAACTTAAAATAAATCCAATGAATCTAACAACGCTTTGGAACTTACCGCACAACATCTAGAGGTCTAGGCTAGAGACGTATTCCGGCGTCGTAAAGCCTGGTAACTGTTGCTTTCAGTGCTAGTTGGGTGATTCCTCCACTCTGAGACGGCAAGTGCCAGTACAGACTTGTGCTCCCACATACCATCACATATATATTGGGAGACCATAATATGCTGCATCCTTTATCCTTAGGAAGCCGTGTCTGCCGGCCTATCGATCGTAATGCACCGAAAACAGCATTCGGGAAGATTGATTGTCGTACCGTAAAAAGTATTCTGCAGTTTTACGATTGGTTTGGTAATCCTCTCTGCCTAGATCTCCAGAGAAGTCCATTTTGCTCCTTTTCAGACTCCTTAAAGGAAAAGGTTCTCTGAGCGCTTGTCACTTCAAGCACAATAAAAATTGAAGGCGACTAGAGTCATCTTTTGTTTTTTCTCGACTCTTTAAAATTGAAAAAACAAGTTGTGTCCAAGCGTCTAAAAATTTATTTTAAATCAGAATAACATCACAAATTCCCCTCGTTGATCTTCAGGTTGAGAAAATGGAGTCTACCAACCAAGGGTTTCCCCGTGAAGGAAATCTTAGTCCCTTCCCATCTTGGGGAGATGTTGGTCCACCCCATATGGCCACTTTGTCACTTCCAGGATTAACAATTGGTTTGCCAGTCTAGCTCTTCTCTACCTCTATCGTTCAGAATCCCACAATTCCTGAATAGTCTAACCAGCAACTAGATGACACTAGAGTTGCTTCCCAACCTTCTACTTCATCTGATTCTCCTTGTCCTCCTTCCTCTTCGCTTGACAAAGCCAATAAAGCTAAAAGTCAAGTAACTGAGAAGAAGAAGAAGCAGAAAGAGAAAAAGGAAAAGAATAAAAAGGAACCAAAATCGAAAGGGAACAACCAAGTATCGTCTAGCAAAAATCCACACACCACATAGTCGAAACCTAAATCTCCTTGTGTAATTTGCAATGGAGACCACTTTCATCGAGATTGTCCCTGTATCCCTTGGATCTTAAGGGACTGGTCTCCTCGTTTGCACCATCCGGTAGCATCAACCTCTGATGATCATGTTGAATACTCACCGTCAACCAGTGAAAGTGAAGCACATGGACAAAGAAGGAATCCTAGAATTCCTTGTAAGTTGTGTGAAGGCGATCACACCGTCCACCATTGTCCCTTCCTTGAAGAGGCTAAAAGATCTTTAGATAATCGTCCGGTTTCACCGTTACGACTTCCTCCTGGGTATCAAAAACTCTTGCCGAGTCCTCCACTGGTTGAAAATCTGGCTGATCCATCCTTGTGGTCAGCCAAAGCACCTATCGTTGAAAATGAACCTTCGGAATCCATATCAGACGAATGTCAAAGGGTCGATACGGAAGTTGACTCGGTATTGCCTTCGGAATGTTCATCCTCGAACAATATCATCATCGAAGAGAAAGAGAACGACACCGTTCAAATTCTTTTCATTAACACCGACACCGATGAGCTTGGGGGCAGTCCTCCCATTCCTTTACCACAGGAAGAAAGTTCATCAGAGTCCTACCCGACCGTCTATTCGGTCCCACCACCAAGCAACCTAGTGGTTTCCTTTGACTGGAACCTACTAAGCAGACCTCGTTTACCAGCCAGTGTACCATTCATAATTATGGTACAAGCTTACAGAATGGTCATGGTTAGTACCATCATCGATGAAGGGGCTTCTATGAGTATCCTTTCCTCAACTGCTTGGAAAGCGCTTGGTTCGCCACCGCTTTTGCCTGAAATGAGAAATCTAACAGGCTTCGACAAAGGAACCAGTTGACCTTTAGGGATCCTTCCAAATGTACCCATTACTTTGAGAAGGAAAACTATTCACATGAACATTATGGTAGTTCAAGGACCTTTAGATTACAATCTACTCCTTGGACGCAACTATATTTATTGCATGGGAGCCATCGCCTCCTCACTCTTTAGAGTAATGTGTTTCCCGCACGAAGGCAGAATGGTCAAGCTCATAGACCAAATGTCATTCCCTGGTTCACACATCACAAATAGTCAAATGCCATCCTTGAATGGTCTTTTCATGTAGGAAATGTCTCATCGGTCTCTAGTCTGTCCACCTGATGAGCGCGAGTGATTCAGGAAGGCATGATTGAAACCCAGGGGGCATGCACCCTGGTCTGCTTCGGCAGGAAAACCTTGGGTATAGGGTTGATTTCCGTGAGGGTATATGACTAGTCTGGTGAACCCGTCCTCACAGGAAAATGGGAATAGACTGGAATAAGATACCTTCGTTAAGGTTATGCTGAGTGACTCTGCTCCCCTTTGTCTGTTTCGATAGACATCGCCAAGAAGATTTTTATTTTCTACGCTTATAGAACTTTCTTGGTAACCTGGAAATTTTTTGCTATACTCGAGGGCATGCAAACCTTTCCGCATGCAAGTGAAGAGTGGCTATTTATTTTTTAAAATTTTAGGACCTCTAACCCTTTAAACGCGTAAGGATAGTCGTTTCCTAACTTGTATAAAGAAAGGATCTGTGGCAAAGCTTGAGAGATGTAAGCCCCTTCAAAATAGCATCTCGAATGAGACGTTTCTTATCATACCACTGGAGAGCAATGTTGTCACAGAGTTCAAGCTCGTTAAAAAATAAACATAATTCATGAGCAAGAGTTTCTCCCCGTGTTTAAGCTCATTAAAAAATGAACAGGTAAATAACCATTGTGGATGCCTTATCGCCAGCTTTTGAGCCTTGGTCATGTTCTCACCATCACCTCCACTCTGTTTTTAGCCGATCATTCACCCCCATATGATTGTTTACCCCTTCGAGGAACATCTGCGAAGAGTGATTCTGCTAGCCATCCTTGTAACACTGCCGTGATTAGAAAATTCCAAATCTTCCCTGGAATCAGCTGCTACCCGAAACTATCACTCGTTCCTGGAAAACAAGTCTTCTTTAAGCTCTTTTCACTTGAATCGTAAAATATGAAAAGATTGTCGAGTGATTGGCCTCTCCGGCTCGTTAAAAGGCATCAGAAGTGCTATCCCTCCACTAGATTTTAATATTTTTGGATCTGAGGGATTATTACACAAAAAGATCGAGTGCTTGTCTTGTTCAACTTGTTAAAACTATCGAAAATTCATCCCTTTTGTATTATTTTACGCTTTTTCGGACTTAAGTGATTATAAAACGAAAAAGAATCTTCAGAGTCTTCTTTCCATTTATTTCAGAGTCTCTAAAATTGAAAGAGACTGAGTTATCTTTTTCATTAAACTTGTTAAAACTAAATAGCGACAAACTCATCCCACAGGACAAGAACGAGTTTCACTGTTGCTAGGCTTGCTAAAATATAGCGACAGGTTCACTCGAAGGGCGGATTATAGAAAAAGCATATGTTATACTCCTCAAGCTTGACAAAAATAAAGAGGTACTGGTCAGCAATGACTGGGGAAAATTGGGAAGAAAACAAGAATAAACTTTATTGGTAGCAAGTCGCTCTTGAACATGACACTTTCCTTCCACATCCATGCCAGGTTGGGTTGTTCCGTTCACTAGTCTCCACCATTGGTCCGTCACACCATCCATCTCTGGGGTTAATGCTACCGATCCATTGTCAGTGTCACCGATATGTTCAAGAGAATCATTCAGACAATTCACCTAAGTCTCACCCACTGCAATACATTCATGCTTCATTCCTTCATGACTGCCACCCTGAACCCCATATCGTCAGTTTGTTTTCACCTCCAAAATCATTTGCTTCATTTCGTTTCATTGATGTGGGATTCATTAAGGCCCTCATACGATAGGTTGCTTCTTGTCGACATCAACTCATCATCCAAGAAGTTGACTTAGGAACAACCCTTTCAGTACTTTGAAGCTTGCATGCCTCAATGGCAAGTTTCTCACTTTCGGCAATAGGTTTACATCAATGGCCTTCGACCGAGAGATTTTACGTGGTGTTCGATGCCAAGTCCCTTTTTCACACCACGTAAATTGTACTGTGGTACCTTGAGGGTCATTATCATTATTGGTGATTCCTCTCACACCTGTTAAACAACTTACATCATTGGCTGGTAATCAGGCGATGTCTTTCCATGTTCGACTCCAAAACATTTTTCACATGGATTGACTTGTACTCCAAGTGAAGATTGGCTGAGTTTGAAGACCTCGGATCTAGTTTCATCCTTCCGGGCTGCGATATATTCAGGAATATAAAAACATCTAGTGTACATCATTTCCGATCAGATGATCATCCAAATCAAAGGATGATGTGTCCATATCATCAGTCTATCACACAGACGATCTTCTGTCCTATGTACATGAAAATGAGTTTATAAAGTTGAGCATGGGAATGCCTGCCTTAGATAGATCATGAAAAAATGTTGTCAAATAATGTATTGTATTGTATCTTATTACAGGTCACCTCCCAGCTCAGAAAAACTTTAGATTCTCATAGTAAAGCATTTCACCCGACATCAAAAAAGATTAATGACCTCATGCTTTAGGGGGCAACTATTATAGACATTTTTGGGCAGTTCAACCCCAATCACAAATGTCCATAAACTGAGGGCTCTTAAGTCCCTAAAAGGGTTGCTTCACTGCCTAAAGGAACAAGGTCAACTGATTATATCATCTCCCAGAAGTTCTCCACTGAAAACTGCTCATAAATGGTCAAAACTGGACCATACTGAAAGCTCAATGCAAAAGGTGCGATGCATTTCACCTTCCCCATGTACAGGGTGCGATGCACACTGTTTTTCTCCTATGTAGGGTGCGATGGTCAGGAATGGACAAATGGCAGGGACAAAAATGCGAGGTGGAAGATCATGGAATCTTCTAGAAGCTTCTCCTCTGACACTTGCCACCCCATTTTCGACCAGAGATGAGTAAGAGATCATCATTCTCCAAGTGGAAGCAGGAAATATCAGAGAGAGGACACTAATCAAGATCCCAAAATATGACTCACCTCTCTGTAATAATCTATATATGGATCCCTCATCACAGAGATCCGGAGGCTGGAATTTTGTAACTTATAGAGAAGTGTTGTTGGTATTCTGGTGTACATTCACAGTGTTGGGTGATTTTGCTTTGCTTGAGGTGAAAAAGGGCTTCTTGGCTGGAGGATGATGCTAGGTCAGAGCTGCTCATGGTTTTAATCCTCTTGCTACTTTTTATCTGAATAAAGCTATTCTTGTTTCCTTCCATATTCTAGTGTATTTGTTTATATATGCTTGTATATGGTTAATGCACATCTGATCCTGCATTATTTATGAACTTAGATCCTAGTTTCTTGCGTAGTTGTATGTTGTTGTGATTCTACAGGTCCTTTTGAAGCTGAGCAGACAAAGAGCAAGCGGCAAAACTCTATCAAGAAGGAGAGGAAATCGAGCGCAAGACTCAGGTTGGCCCTCTTGGTTCTCCTCTCATTTATTTTCATAAAAGGAATCAATAGTAGACTTTGATTGTTTGTTTCTAACATAGCCACCCATCTTAGTGGGAATAGCAGCATCTGAATGGACACTATTCACGTGTAACAAAATGGCGACTCCATTGGGGAATGACTACATTACTTGTTAGCTTATCTATCCTTGTTTCTTTTATAAACATACAGACGGAGCCTAAAGTCAAGCCAGCTAGCCTTTGAACTGCATTTTTCATACAAATGTAAAGTAGATCAATGTTGCTTCAGTCAATCTCCGTGTTTTGTTTATGAATTAAACAATAGATATGCAAGCAATCTAATTGCCCTAAGTGGTGGCTCTAGTAACCTTTTAGATCACCCCTGTGTTTTTACATACATTGATCCTTACTTATTCAGCCTAAACACTTGAACTAGATTGCAAACTGTGAGTGAAATCTCATTCAAAATCTCGCACTGTAACCATCGCACCCTACCTTCAAGGCAACCTGCATGCATCGCACTTCCCGAATGGAGTAGATGCACTGCATACTGAGTTCACTGTGTAACAGGTGCGATGATCAGGGAGGATTGACTTTACCCTCCGATTGTGGATTTTTCTCACTGTTTTCAGTCTTATTCAAGAGTTTTTCTATCTGTAATCAGTGTACTTCTGTGAATACCCCCTTCTCTTGCATTATTCTGCCTCCTTAGTGCAAAGAACTATAAACGTTTTTTATGTATTGTGCGTCGTTTTAGTTCTCTTTTACAAAAAGTAGCATAGTCGAACTGTCGTCTCTAGATCTGAAAGTGTCATAGCTGTCGTTTTCATTTTTGGAGAGCAATTCCATTGTTTTAGATAGTCGATTATACAGTTACTATTGCATAGGATTTGAATTACTAGTTTTAAAGTGTCGAAAAGCGATTTCCATTTCAAAATCGCAAAGTGTCTCTCTTGCTTTCACTTCGTTTTGAAAAAGAATCTTGTTGAGTACAATCGCTTTAAAAGTAATTTAGTTTTACACATAGCTTTCTTAACGTCATTCACACATTAAGAGAGCTGAAAAACAAATACATGCATGTGCATTTTCATTTTGGATGCTTGGCTTGATTTAGGACTGTGCATATTAGCGTGTGCTCTGTGCTCTGTGAAGAAAAGATGCTTGACTTTCTTCCCTTTAGTAGCTAGGATTTTCATTGCTGAAAGAAGATAAAACATATGTTTATCATCTTAGGCTGCATTTAGGAATTATACATACATCACGTGGTGAACCTGAAAGGCAAACTGCTAAGCAAGATCAACTTCAAAAAAATCCAATGAATCTAACAACGCTTTGGAACTTAACGCACAACATCTAGAGGTCTAGGCTAGAGATGTATTCTGGTGTCATAAATCCTGGTAACTATTGCTTTCGGTGCTGGTTGGGTGATTCCTCCACTCTGAGACGGCAAGTGCCAGTACGGACTTATGCTCCCATGTACCGTCACGTATATATTGGGAGACCACAGTAGGCTGCATCCTTTATCCTTAGGAAGCCGTGTTTGCCGCCCTATCGATCGTAATGCACCGAACACAGCATTCGGGAAGATTGAATGCTGTACCGTAAAACGTATTCTGCAGTTTTACGATTGGTTTGGTATTCCTCTCTGCCTAGATCTCCAGAGAAGTCCATTTTTCTCCTTTTCAGACTCCTTAAAAGAAAAGGTCCTCTAAGCGCTTGTCACTTCAAGCTCAATAAAAATCGAAGGCGACTAGAGTCATCTTTTGTTTTTTCTCGACTCTTTAAAATTGAAAAAACAAAGTTGTGTCAAAGTGTCTAAAATTCATTTAATTCGGAAAAAAAATTTCCCTTTATTTTGAGTTGATCAAGTAATCCGCAATCGTGGAAGAAAGTCAATCAAAACCCCATCGTTCATGGAGACTTACAAGTCAACCATCGTTGACTCTGGAAGCGAAGCCATTCCAGACGAAGCGAACTCGTTTAACTAGGTCAAAGTCCCCTAGTTTGGTTGGAGCAAGCACTCCAACATCCTCAGAGACTCCAGTTACTTCGAACATTTCTGGAATCCCTGTCTCTACAGAAGAAATTCCACAACAACAAAAGGACATTACAACTAATCCTAGTGTGATGGTTAACACTTCTATTGCTGAACCGGTCCCGTCTATGGCCGATTCGGAAGGTGTTACTCCCCAACCGTCTGCTGCTGCTGAACTTACATCTTCTTCGGCGCCAGAAATATTTTACGGACCTGATGGTCTACCTCTACCTCCTGGATTGATTGCCATAGAAGAGATTGTGGAATATCCTCCATCTAGCACTCCAACGCAACTTGGAGCTGGGATCACCCTATATCCTTCTTCATCAGAGAATATTCACCCACCCTCGGAAGTTCCTGAAGAATCGCTGAGGAATCTTTTGGATAGACTTAATATGTTTGAACAACAGTCAACATCAAGGACTGTGTCACCCGACACATCAACAGCAGAAACTCCTTCTGCTATTCCGACAATGTTTGCTGACATACCATCTGTCCCAACCAGCTTTCAATCACTGGATGGAGTCCATCCTGGGACAATTTCGACAGTATGGACTATTCCCGTTTATTCGTCCGCAATTATATCTGGAATCTCTTACGTTGAGTCTTGCCAAATTGATCTGTCACAAGGTCAATTTGGGCAAACTGGTCCCCAAAGGCAAATTATTCCTTTGAGCATTGGATTACCGTCGTATGGAGGGCCATATACCCTTTCATTGTCTTCCCCAGAAGGACAACCATGCGTGAGTTCGCAACAAAATTTGGGTTATGCTGGAATCACAACTAGTGGTTGGGTCCCAGTCCTATCTCAACAACCAAGAGTTGTATGCTCAATACAACAAAGTTCACCTATGACAAACATTCCCACTACGTCGGCTATTGTTGCAATATCGCAAGTAAGGGCGTCACCAGTTGTATGCCAACCTCATGTTTCACAGGTTGCAATACAACAATCTCTTGTACCTCCGACACAACCATAATCACCCACTGGTGGAATGGCACAGGTTCAAATGGGGAACACCAATCCCCATCTTGGTCAAATAGTCAGTGCTGGACAACAGTCCATGGCTTCACAACCATGGCTGGTGCAATACCAAAAACTGCAACTCCAGCAAGCTTACCAAGGATATGAGCAACAAGTCTTTGCATGTAATGGGCAGTAGTATCAACCATATCATAATGGTTATGCCCATCAAACTTACCAAAGTTACCAACATCAAATGCATTATGCTGGTATGCAAAGATTGACTGCTCAAATGATTCTGTCTTATCCTGGGCATGCTCAACCAAGCCTGAATCAACAGTTGCCCTTTGTGGCAACTCTAGAGTTACCAAATCTAAGTCGACTAACGAACAATCCAACTACCTATGCCCCTTGGTGACCGGCGATTCCGCATAAACTTCCGTCAAATATTCCTAAATTTAATGGAAATCTGGGCGAAGACCCATCGAATCATGTGATGACCTATCATCTATGGTGTTCATCAAACACTCTCAATGATGATTCGATTCGGCTTCGCCTCTTTCAACGCACGTTAACTGGTCTGGCAGCAAAGTGGTATATCGAACTGCCTAGAGCTTCGTTTGATAACTTCAGTACCCTAGCCACAACCTTTTTAACCCATTTTCAGTTAACTATCAGGTACGAAATAGGAACTCAGCTGCTTACCAATTTCAAACAAACGATAGCCACTCACATATTCAATCATATCCATGAGTGGTGGCGTCGTCGTAGAATGGTAAAAACATATGTTCCTGATCAGCTATTGGCTGAATGGTTTATTAAGTCACTATTACCCGCTATTACAGAAGATGTGGCAAAGAGGGGAGTCGTCATTGAAGAACAAGTTATTTCTCATGCACAATATCTAGACTTGATCTATACTCAGTCTGGCACGCTCTACGATAAAATCCCTGATGCTCCTAGACCAGAATTCTCCATTCCTCTGCCTCCTAAATCAAACAAAGGCTCTCAAGCCAGCGATGGTGTGATAGGCACGACAAGCACTAAAATCGCAAAGGTCACATCGAAAAAGGCCCGCACGGTTTCGAGTCAAGATGCAAATGAGGAACTTCTAGCCTCGGAAGTAAATGTCATGTCAACAGACAAAGGCAAAGAAACCAAGCAACCAGGAGGCAAGAAGAAAAAACAAGGGAAGAAGAAAA
>APFE030096448.1:0-18562 GCA_000404065.3 Pinus taeda
AAATAGACTAGAGATGAGTTGGGTGAATTAGTTATTAATTAATTCACAAGTTATTAACTCATAATACAACTAATGATACATCAGTTAACTCAGTTGCATGTCAGTGCATGTTCAGTTCAGTAGGGACAGGTGTTAGAGAATCAGATTGCTATCAGTTGTGACTATAGTTGTGCATCAGATCTTGCACAATCAAGGGATTGTGTATGCCAATGAGTTTGCCCACGAATTTTCCCACATTGTTGCTTGTGCTCACGTGATTTTTCCAAGTAAATACGTGGTTGCCTTGGAATTATCATCAGTTCTTGAGCAAGTCTTGAGCAGCGGAGGCACGCAAGCAACGGAGGAGATTTGAGCCAGTGATTGATTCAGATCTGAGCTGTATTGTGTGTAACAGAGGTGGAGATACTTGTGAGAAGTATTATGCTGTGTAATGTTACATGACTCAATCATTAATATACAGATAGTTGGGGTTTTTAGCGAGATGCTTTCCCCGGGATACATACTTGTTAATGTGTGAATGCTCTTGATGTTTTATTGTTATTGATGCTGCTATATTGATGATCAACGTAGAGGAGCTTATGTATTTTGTATGTTTTCCGCAATAGTACATGATCAGGATAATCTCTGTTGAATATGTGTTAAATTATTCAAAATTTTCTACAAAATCATTTGAAGTCTATAAGAATCGATTACACATTTGAAATCATGAATAACGTTAAATTAAAAATAATAATTTTTTTTACTAGTTAAATTGAATTTTGAAATGGTTGCATGTTTGGTAGAACATTGCCATTGAGTTTTCCACATGAAGGATTATAGTTTTTATTTTTATCCTTTTGAGCATTATGGAAATATTTTTGGCTTCTCATCTTGTATCTGATAGCGGGGAATAATACTAGTGGCAAGTAGTCAAGATTCTAGTTTTGAAGCCCTATCAATAAAGTATGTACAATTGAGATTGAGACTTAAGAGTTAAGTTCCAATAATTTGTGGTCAAATTTTAAACACCTAATCTGCTAGGGTTATGGTGAGGAATATGAACCATTAACAAGAATCCAATAGACCTAGCAAGTTGAATCCAATGGTTAGATTAATGTATTTAAATGTCTATCATATTAATGGAAATGTATTTTATGTTTATCTTTGCAAATTCCAGTTTGCAGCTCCACAAATGCAAACATGCCATGTTAAACAATGACTTATAATATGGTTTTTTGTGTAACATCATGCTACTTATCTAATTGTTGTTTAAAATAATATATTTCTTTGTCCAAAAGAGTTGGTGTTTCCCAAGAGTCAACCTACAAATTTTGATCCTTCGACCGGTATCAAATCAATAGATGGAGAGGTACATGGAAACAATTGTTGTTCAACTTTACTATGAAGCAGTCATAGTTTTAGGTTTTTCAAAATGCAAATGGAGAATTGAAAGTTTTGGCAGAAAACCAATTAATATTTGTATTTAAATTATTATATGAAACATTTCCAAGACATGAAATTATGTTACTTTGAGAATATTATGGGTAATATAAATACAATAAAATCATGGATAATTGCTTTATGCTTACAATATTCATTTCATCATGTATTAATTTAAACATTAATATCACCCCTAATCCTGGTTTGTAAGATAATATCAATGAAGTTGGAAATTATCAAAATATTGCAATTGAACCTCTTCTCCTTTATTGTTCTAATTTGTATTTGAGGGAGGGAATGGAGTATATGATGTATATTTCAATGGAAGAGTATGACATATTTTTGGATGTACCACACATAAAATTTCCATTTCACTATGTCTGATAGTGGCGAGTTCTGGTAATATAGACATGTGAAACATAGGGATGACAATAATATGATTTATAATGAAGAGAGAGTCTACATGAAATAGATCTTATAAATCAATTGTTACATGATACTTATGAGAGGACCATATTTGTTTTCGTGATCAACACAAAATAGATATGGATGAAGTTCCATGCCATGGAAACTCCATATATGTAACTTAATTTGTGTTAAGGATTTTAACATTTTGTATCAATTATGTCAAATAATAAATGTTGGTTATGTATAACTTGTTGTAGTATAGTTGTTTCCATCAAATAATGTACTCGTTGGTTCAATAAAAAAGGAAAGGAAATTAGTGAGTAATTTGGATGTTTAATAAAAAGTATATCCATTTCAGAAAAAATTATATTCAAAACATATAAATACATTAATGTGTCTTGTACTGAAAACAATATGCTACTACAATGATGTAAAAGGCTCACATGTACCACAAAAAATGTTATGCCACTCTCCCATAAATATAATATTGCATTCAAAATTTCATTGCAAATCATTAGTTGATTATATGGGTTGGCATGCAATGAATATGAGTAAGGAGTGTTTCAAATTCCTATTGATTTTAAGATATTAAATCACATAGAGAATAGTTGGCCTAACATTTTTATAGGTGAGTCATGGAATGCAAGGCTTGGCTTATTCAAGGACAAAGTGGTCCATTTTATTTCCAATATATGACTAATTCAATTTGTCCCATTCTATTAATAAATTATAATAGCTCTCCATGGATGTTTGTGAAGAAAGACCATTTGATGTTTTTATCTATAAACTATCATGGATATTCCATTGGATAGTTCGTCACAACAAATCTAATGAATATAAATTGAAATATATACCATGAAGGCTAATTTCTTTTAAATTCTATATTTGTTAATTATTGACTTTGTTCTTATGCATGGAATAGATAAAATTTGAAAAAAATAGAGAGCAAAAAAATACAATCACACACCACCCACAATGCACATTAATACTTATTATAGGAAACCGTTATGAGAGAAAACCCAAGTAGAAGGTGAGGATGCGAGTACAAAGGAGAAATTACTCTCTAAGACTTGTGGCCTATTAGGCTACTACAAAAATGTTAAACCATATGTCATGCTCTCTAAATCCCACTCCCAATTTCTCTATTCTACGATGGAACAAGATACAATAGCATAGAATGGAACCCCTACTCCTAAAGGTCTAGGATATAGCATAGCCTGATATCCAACTTGGGGTTAAGTTTGACCCCTTCAACTCTCAATTAGGGTTACAACTTTGACCCTTCTACAACACTCTTTATAACCCACATGTGGCTATCCATTTTTGCATGAGTAACAAGGGATGATGTGGCATCCTCTCTGACCATGTTGGTCAAACCAAAAGTTCAACTTTTAGGATTTTTAACTTTTGCATAAAAACTCAAATTCACATATTTCTTGCATCGTTGGAAAGGTATTTGAGTGTAGAACATTATGATGTCTCTCACTAAAGAGAGAGTTTTTACCCCAAAAAAAACATTTTCTAATTCCTCAAAATGGCCTTGAAAGATTTCATACCCCAAATTATTCTCCAAATTGGGACCCATTGGTAAAAGTAACCCTGCAAGTTGATTCCCCCAAATTTTCCAATTTGAAAGCCCTCAGATAGATGAAAAATAATACAATTATCAACTCCATATCATGTTGATTCTTATTGTTATTGGAAAGCATCATGTCAATGGCATGGATGCATATTGAAACCATAGATAGAAGAGATGTTACTACTACATAATAGAATTGAAATGTATGATATTTCACAACCTTTACCTGAAAGGACGTTTGTGGGGTATGTTGTTTCTTATATAACTATCCATGAATTTTGATGCCTTGGACCGTGCTCAAATAAATGAAAAATTCAAATCTTATGACAAATTAAAAAAAAATAAAAAATTGATACATCAATAATTTGTGGTATAATCATTTGTGTATCATTTATTTGACTAGTTGTTATGGCTTATGAATAAAGACAAAAGGATTATTGTTTTCCCACATTGTGATGAGGGAATTTGTTTTAGATGTTTCACATATTTTCATATTTGTGTATATGTAATATATAGGATGATTTTATAAGTATGGCAAACTTAAGAGAGCTTTTAATTGACATACACCAATAGAGAGCATGACACAAATAGATTGGGGGGGGATAGTCAATGTTAGAGGGATAATACTTGGGAGGAAATGCTCAATGGTGATTGATTTGTACATTGTTGTGGATATTCCACTAATTCATCACAATAAATCTTGTAAGTTTTGGTAAAATTTGCATCATGCAATGTTTATTAATTATTATACTTTAGTATTACAAACTTATTGCCTAAAATATTGAAATAAACTAATAATTTAATAAAATAAACTAAAAATAATAATCATTGCACCATCCACAAATCCACACAATGAATATAAGACATACCATGGGAAAGTATAACATAAAAAATTCCATATAGAGGGTGAGGACTATATTTTTCACTTTTCTTCATAAAGGTGAAATGAAAATACAAAGAAAGATGAACACAATGTCAAGTTGAAGTAGAGACAATGGCCTAAATTGATGTTATAGGATCATCCACTACCTTTTTTATGCTTACAATATCCCACTCCTTTCCTATACTAAAACATGGAACAATAAATCAATGCAATATGAGTTGAATCCCCTATTTTCCTACCAACCTAGTATTTAACATGTGTTGATATTAATATAAGGTTAAGGTTAAGTTTTGCATTCCTTAAGTCTTGATTAGGGTGAGAGTTTAAGAACATCTGTAGTAGCCTTGAAACTCTACATGTTATTGATTCCACATGCGTGAGTAGTAGGATGCAATATAGCATCCACTTGATATTATGGTGGTGAATGCATATTAGGTCAACTTGCGAGAATCATAAATTTCTCATCGAACTATGTTTAAGATCATGTTTTCATTATTGGAAATTTGTAAATGTATAAAACAACATTGAAGGGTTGGGAACTTGGGTTCTAAAGTTTTGACAACAAAGAGATTGTTTGATGCCTCAAATGGGTTTTATAACTTTATGCAAAATAAGTTATGCCCCTAAAATGGGTCGTACAAGTCTATGGATCCAATTTTATCACTCATAAAGTACCAAAATAAATTAAAAACTACATAACAATCCATTTTGGATCATACCTCCCCATTTTGAGATGTTTTTCCTCCCCAGAATATTTTATTAAAGGAGATGGGAAAATTTTCCCCCGACTTCTCCCCGAATGACCATTTTCCCTTGCTTAAAAGTTGTCCTTTTAACTCAACTTACTAGAGTTCATATTTATATTGTCTATTTTGGAATTCTTATGCAAATTGTATCCTTGCTAAATCTATATGATATTTTAGTGTTAAGTCTTCTATGGTTAATGTCCCTAATCCAACATAAAAGGCTCATAGAGTTTTAGATTCTCCATAATCACTACTAAGTAAATAATATATATACAGGTAGATTCAGTATGTAGGCATTATCACCTTCCTATTTCAACAATTTTAAAGGATCATAAATCATATCCTTGATATTATTACTAGGACCTCGTAGACTTTCTTTATATTGGTGCAAATAGACTCGATCTCCTACCTTGAATGTCTTCTCAACGATATGTGGTTCGTATTAGGCCTTATGCTTTCCCATGACTTTTCAATGTCTTTTGTACTTGTAAATGGATCTTCTTGTTCTTGTTAATAAATATTCTAGCCTTTATTTCATCTCATGTGTTGTATTCTCTTTGTCATGTATGTTGTCCATATATAACATATAAAGGTGAAGGTGGAAAAATATATAAAGCAAGTTTTAAAAGGGGACTCGGTAGTGGAAGTGTGGACTTCTTTGGTATAAGATTGTTGAATATGGATCAAATTTTTAACATGGGTCCTTGAATGCCTTTAATTGTAACCCCTAAAAAGCTAAATCAATTTCATGCTCACTACTTCTATTCCCCCACCTATTGTGGATGCAAAATTGTATATATCTTCAACTTGATTTCCATCTTCTTCCAAAAAGTAGTCCATAAGGCATAAATAAATTTCATATTTATATTTAAGATGACGCTCCTTGTTTCCTATTAATGGGTTTGTTCATCCCACAAGTATGCATATTTAATAAATCGAGACACATCTTCTTGCATTTTGAGCTAATACAAGCATCTTTGTATGTTGGTCATGGTTTTCCCAAAACCAAAATGATCTACAACTTTGGGGGTGTGTGATTCTCTAATAAGCTGCAACCTTTTCCTCAAGGAATGTAGATCTTATTTAGTTTTTGAAGAAACCCATCATAGAGATAGTAGTTATCCTTGTTATCACCATTTGCCTCGTAAATGTGTCCTTGTAACTACTAAAAGATCTCCTCAAATTCCTCATATTATATGTCTCATCATGGGTGATGTCTCCACATGCATAAGAGTACAAAAATTAATGCTCTTGGGTGTGGGTGGCCTTGAAATAATGTCTTCCAACTTATTAGTACACCATACATGATGGTAAGATGAAATAGTTGCAAAAATTCCATCCACTTGTAATGTCATCTTTAATGAAGTTTACTTTGGGCATACAAATATTGCAGTGGCTAGTGATTAATGTCAATAATAGTTTCATTTTCTATCAAATAGTTCTTTTATTTCTTATTAGATTGCACTAAAGCATATATCTCTTTGTCATGAGCAAGTTAGTGTTGGAAATAATACTGAGAAGGGGGTGAATTAGTATTACCAGATTAATAATTTATTTCCCAAACATATTTATATACGCTACTTCAGTGAAGCAAACTAGCGTGTACACGCATCTGTGATTAAACATACCAGCGTATATCCAAAGAACTTGTGATTTAGACAATTTATCATGTGTTGATCTTAAACCAGTACATCAATAATTTAGTAGACAGCGTAGTAAAAGCATAATAAAGCATCACACATAAGAAACACACATGAACACCAAGATTTAAGGTGGAAACCCAATGTGGGTGAAAAACCACCTGTTGTTGTCGTCTTTGTCTTCTTTTAATAATAAGAAAATATGTTTACAATCTTGTACTGGTGCAAACTCATACCAGTACGCAGGCACCCACTTGCAGAAGGCTACAACGTTCTCTTGTTTTCCAGTTTCTACTGGAAGGGAGCTGTAACCGCCTAGCTCTTGTACTAGCCAATATGTTTACTAGTACATAGGTGTCGACCTAAAAAAGGCTACGACCTTATTTCTTCCTCCAAGGACCATGTTTCATGAATTTTCAGACTGGATACTCCTGGATCACAACACCACAATCTGAAGGCCACGTTTCATCCAATTTTCAGACTAGACCCATTGAAAACTTTTTAAACTTAAACTGTATCAACCAACATTCAGTTAATCTGAACAATTACTGAACCCAAAACCTTGCATCATCATTTAGAACCAGTTGTAACCTCAAAAAAATCATGCATTAGAGCACACATGCCACTTGGCTGAACCCATACTGCGTGTATACACTACTTCTGTTAATCAAACCTACATATACCTTCAAAACAACTACAAATATAAACTTTTGAATCAAGTCTGTACCAACCAACAATATATTGAATACCTACTGTCAACTTACAAAGCTTTACACATGCAGGGAAAAAGATCACTTCTTCTCACTTATACAATCAATCAATCAAATGCCAGCCTCCTTATGCGTTCAATTTTACATTCAGATCTAAGAAGACTTCATTGATAGACAACAGTAAAACAACAGAATTTGATTAGATAGATCAGTTAGATCTGAAAAAAGAAGCTTTTCTTTTGTATACACTACTTGAAATAACGGAACTTGCGTGTATATGCTCTTTGGCCGAGACGAACCTACGTACAGATCTGCAAATATTGACTTAGAACTTTGCTACAATTCCAGACTTCAGACCAACCCAGATCATGATAGATAACAAGCGCAAAACATCAGATCTAGTCTCAACCAATATCAGATCATTCAAGAATAAGTCATTTCAGGTCTCATGATCCTGATCTAATATTGAACTCAAGGTGCACATAAATATTTCAGATCTAGTCCCAAACATATTCTTGCAACATAAAATATACTTCAAAAAGAAGTATTCCTTAGAATCTTATTGCTTGCACTACTGGCCTTATGATCTTCTCCTCCTTATATAGCTTTAGACCCTTTGTCAATACCTTGGACCAAAAACACTTAGGACCAATACCTTGGACCAAAACCACTTAGGACCAATACCTTGGATCAAATATCTAGGGTCAATACCACAGACCAAATACCTTGGACCCAAACCTTGATTTTCCATCCCATACGCGCTTTTCCTTCTATGAAAGTGTGTGTATATGTATACGCTCTTTTTGTTATGTGTTCCTGCATGTATACGTTACTTTGACAAAGTGAACCAGCGTATACCTCTCTTTCTTCAATCTCTGGAGTCTAATCTATAAGCCTTTATTGTTAACATGTTGCACTGTGAACTGTCATCTGCGTGAGTTGCCATCAAGGACAATACTTGTATCATAATGCCAACAATCTCCCCCTTTGGACTTGATGGCAACAAAGACACCATGACACTCTCCCCCTTTGACATCAAGGGCAAAGGGCGAACCAAGATATTTTCCCTTTTTGATATACATTATGTTTTCCATGCTCCCCCTGAGTATATGCAGAGTCTGCAAAAAAATATAGAATAACATGACTCTATAACTCAACTAAGTGAGTATGACCTTCTTATCACCAATGACTCATACATACATCAATCTCCCAACCAAGTGGGAATACACCAGATTTGAATCATCCACCCAACCAAGTGGGGATATACCAGTTGTTCATACATGATAGAAATACATTAAATATTACATCATCCATCCCATGCAAAGTGGAGATACAAATTACATTATTTGTCTAACAGGACTCATTCAAATGTATGAGAAGACATATCGCACTCTAGACTTTTACATGACTTAAGATATAAATGGTATAAATATCTGAAGCCATAGCTGGACTCAACAACCATAATGCCAAAAATGCAGAATGTGTGTGAAGGCTAATGCTCCCCCTAAACCTGTGCTACATGTGCATTGTTAACAATTCAATAATCAAGGCATCTTTGTTAGTCAGATTAAAACTAATGAACAAAGCATATCGTTAGATTGTAATCACCAACATCAGATAGATCACCCATATCAGAGCCTAACCCACTATTTTTCCTGTCAGAAAAACATATATGCTACATCACCCATAGAAACCCGCGTGTATACGCAACTATACTTCATGAAACATGTGTATAATAATCTTCCTCTAAAAAGCTGGATTTAACAATAGGATGATGTAGCAAATACTCCCAGCTTTTGTCTGAGATATTCAAATGTTTCTCTGGGCAGTGGTTTAGTGAATATATCAGCAACCTGTTCTTTGGAGGGAACATACTCCAATTTGACCTTTTATTCAAGCACTTGTTCATGTAGAAAATGGTATTTGATGGGTATGTGCTTGGTCATGGAGTGCATGACTGGATTCTTTGAAATACTGATGACACTTGTATTATCACATAGAATGGAGATGGGTGCAGTACATATGATCTAAATGTCTTGCAAAGTTTTCATCATCCAAAGTAGTTGTGTGCAGCAATATGCAGCAGCCACATATTCTGCTTTAGCTATAGATAAGGAAATTGAACTTTGTTTCTTGCTGAACCAAGACACTAACCTGGAACCCATATAGAATGCACCACAACTAGTGCTTTTTCTATCATCAACACTTCCTGCCCAATTTGCATATGTATATGCATGAAGAGTAAGATCTGCATCTCTAGGATACCATAGTCCAAAGTCCTGAGTTCCTTGAAGATATTTGAAAATTCTTTTGACTGCTTGAAGGTGTGATTCCTTTGGACTTGCTTGGAATCTTCCAACTATTCCTACTGCATGCATGATGTCAGGTCAGGTGCCTGTTAGATAAAGTAGACTACCAATCATGGATCTATAAGTTGGTTGATGTACTGCTGTTGATTCATCATTTGAGCTGAGACTACATCTTGTTACCATTAGGGTACATACAGGTTTAGAATCTTCCATTCCGTACCCTTTCAAGATCTGTTTGAGATATTTGGTTTGTGAAAGGAAAATACCATCTTTAGTTTGTTGAACTCGTAGACCAAGAAAATAGATAAGCTCACCAAGTAAGGACATTTCAAATTCTTGCTGCATTACTAAAGCAAAATTCTGACTCATGGATTCTTGATTGCTACCAAAAATGATATCATCAACATAAACAATAATAATTAGCAATTTATTAGTTTCCATCTTTGTATATAGATTGCTATCTGCGAAACCTTTTGTAAAACCTTGTTGGTGTAGATATTTATCAAGGTGGTAATACTAGGCCCTTGGAGCCTGTTTTAGACCATAGAGAGCCTTTTTGAGTTTGCATACAATTTTTACATCTTTTTCAAGAATGAATCCTTCTGGCTGTTCAATATAAACTTATTCTTCTAAATCTCCATTAAGGAAGATTTATTTTACGTCCATTTGGTATACTTTGAATTTCTAAAAGCTGGAAAGAGCAAGAAACATCCTTATGGCTTCAAGTCTGGCAAGAGGTGCAAAAGTTTCTTCAAAACCTATACCTTATTGTTGAGCATACCCTTTACAAACAAATCTGGCCTTATTTCTAATGACTTCTCCATTTTCATTCAGCTTGTTTTTGAATATCCATTTAGTTCCTATAATATTTTTATCATGAGGTCTAGGAACTAATTTCCAAGTATCATTCTTTTCAATTTTCTCAAGTTCTTCATCCATGGCCTTGACCCAACATTCATCTTTGCATGTTTCATTTACATTTTGAGGTTCGGTGGAGGATAGTAATGCTAGATAGATTGAGGTCCTTGTAATAGTTCTTCTTGTTTGTACGCTTGCCTCCTTTTCCCTTATAATTTGAGTTTCTAGATGATTTTTCTGAATATACCTGGATGAAGTCTTTTATTCAACCATTATATCTTATTTTGGTGCTTCATTGGTTTCTTCTTCAATTTGATTTTGATTTGATGTGGGAAACTAATCCCCATCTTCCTCATTGTCATAAATTTATGTTGATTTTATCTGTTTTGGATTTTTGCATGCTTCATCAACTATAACATCAATGCTTTCAACAATTTTCCCATGTCGTCGATTATAACATTTATACCCTTTACTTCTGGAAGAATAACCAAGAAGAATAACTTCATATGCTCTAACTTCAAACTTACCAAGTTTTTCATTAGTCCTTTTGATAAAACATTTGCTTCCAAAAACTTTAAAGTATTTTACAGTAGGAGCCTTACCATACCAAAGTTCATGTGGTGTTTGAGTGCTATTTACCCAAACATTTGCTTTGTTGAGAATAGTCACGACCATGAATGCAGCTTCATCCCAGAAGGTTGCAAGAGTTCCAGATTCATCTAACATAGCTTGAGCCATTTGTTGAACTATTTTGTTCATTCTTTCTACCAACCATTTCGCTGAGGAGTTCTTGCGGTGGAGAATTGCCTTTTTCTTCCATGTTGTTCACAAAAGTCAAAGAATTCATCCAATATAAATTCCCCTCCTCGATCAGATCTAACGCATTTGATTTTTCAATCTGATTCATTTTCAACCAAAGCTTTGAAGGCTTAGAACTTTTCAAATGCTTCATTTTTATGCTTTAGAAGACCTATCCAACACATTCTGGAAAAATCATCAATGAACAAAATAAGGTATTCTTCTCCACGAGGTGACTTTTTCCTTATTGGTCCACATAAATCAGTATGGAAAAGTTCAAGAGGCTTACTAGCTGACCCTTCTTTTTCCATGAAGTGAACTCTGGTTTGCTTACCGATTTGACATGGTTTGCATATTGTATTTTCTGGGATGCTGATATATGGAAGATCATGAATAGCCTTGAGTCTGCATGCTTTTCTTATTTGAGAAAAGCTTAGATGTCCCAATCTTCTATGCCACAACCAGTTTTCATCAGCTTTGCTTAGATAGCGTTGTTGTTGTCCTCCTTTGAGAATGTATAAGTTGTTTGGAGTTCTTGTACCTTTGATCACGGTCTCTCCTGTATCAAGCTCATGAACAACACATCCGTTTGATCGAAACACCACTTCATTTCCTTGATCACACATTTGACTGACACTCAACATGTTATGCTTTAAACCGTCTACATACATAACATTTCCAGCTTTAACATTTTCTTTCAAGAAAACAAAACCTTTACCTTTTATGATAGTTGGAGTGTCATTTCCAAATGAGACATTCTTCTTTTTCTAAGGGACTATATGAGTGAAGTTTCTCTTTGTCACCTGTCATGTGTTTGGAGCATCCACTATTGATGTACCACTGATTTTCTTGTCCTTCTGCACACAAGGCTATACCACATCTTTCTATTTGATATTCTTTCCTTTTCCATATCCTGGGATTTAATGGCATTTGCTTCTTTTGAGGTGTTTGCCGAAATTTTCTCCCGCATTCAGATTCTTCATGACCAAGGTTGTTACAGATTGAGCATTCTATTTCATTTTCAAGAGGAGAAAAGTTATTATAGGAACTTCTCTTGATCCTTGTTACATTCCTTTGATTTGTGCTTCTCTAGTCATGATGGTTTTGTAAGAAATGCATTGAGCAGCTTTTGTGCCCAAAATTAGGACATGAAAAACATTGCCCATTAAAGAAGTTTTTGTGACTATCAAATCTATTTACCTGTTGATTGTAGTTTCTATTGATATTCATCTTTGGAGAAAATTTAGTATGATTTTCCTAAGGTTGGTTGTGGCTTCTATTGATATTCATCCTTGGAGTAAATTGAGTATGATTTACCTAGTGATCAGCTTTATGCCTTTGCTAACGATTGTCATACTGTTCACTGGTCTTTGTTGCATCAAGATAGCTTTTGGTGGAGGTTGATGGCTTCTGTGGTTGAGATGCTTCTTCAGTATATCCAAGACTTGTCTTTATTAGAGGAGAACGCCGAACTTTGATAATTTCATTTAAAGTTTTTTATCCTTTAGTAAATCTACGATTGAGAGATTTTGTTTTCTCAAGATCTTTTCTTAGACCCACAATTTCACATTCTAGTTTTTCATTATGTTTTTCTTTTTCAACAAGTTGGTATGTCAAGGTATCTATGATCATATTCTTTTCTTCTAAACAAATTTTGAGTTTAGAGATTTCTTCATGAAATTTTTTCTCTTCTAAATCATCCCAAAAATTATCATTGTCATCATAAGCCATGAGAAGTTTGTAATCTTGTCTAGTTTTATCTTCATCACTATTAGATAAATCATCGCTACCTTCATGAGTATAGTAACTCCTTTTATTCACAATTGTTTCCTATTCCCTTTTGCATATTCCTTTCATTTTTCATATTTATCTTTATGAGGACATCTGGCAGCATAATGGCCGACTCTACCAAAAGCAAAGCATTTGAAAGGTAGCTTACCTCTAAACCTTCCAAAACCTCGTTGAAGCTTCTTGAAAAAATTTACCTCATCTTCTTCTTCTGAAATGTGTCCTGATTCATTGTGTTCTTCCTTTTCTTTTCCTTTTGTTGAAGCTTTGAATGCGACTTCTATCATATCTGATGGACCTCCTTTTCTCATCTCAAAGGCAATTAGGATTCTGTGAAGCTGTGTCATGGTAATATTCTGCAGATCCTGTTTTTCTTCTATGGCAGACACTTTTGATTCAAATTTAGCAAACAAAGATCTCAAAATTTTCTCAACTAAGGTAACTTCCTTTGTTTCTTCACCCAGATTCTTCATACAATTAACAACCTCATCTATACGTAAGAAGTAACTACCTATACTCTCATCACTATGCATCTTAAGAGTTTGATACTGGACTCTGAGAGTTTGAATCTTAGCACATTTTACTTGAGAGTCTCCTTCATAGCTCTGAACGATTTTTTCCCATATCTCTTTGGCTGATTTGAGTTGCATGACTTTGTCAAACTCTGATTGTGACAAACTTCCCAATAAAGTATTGACATCTTTGGCATTGGTTTCATATTGCTTTTTACCTGTCGTGTCTATAAGAATTGTTGTTGGAAATGTATATCCTCCTTCCACAATTTCCCAGACATCTGTTCCAAGAGATTGTAGATAGGTTGTGGTTCTTATTTTTCAATAAACAAAGTTGACCCCATCGAAGATTGGCAGTCTGATGGATCACATGCTTTCATGAATATTCATCTTGATGGATCTCCCTTCAAGCGATCAAGCTTCTTCTGAAGGACCTGCTCTGATACCAATTGTTGGAAATAATACTGAGAGGGGGGTGAATCAGTATTACCAGATCAATAATTTTATTTCCCAAATATATTTATATACGCTACTTCAGTGAAGCGAAATAGCGTGTACACGCAACTGTGATTAAAGATACCAGCGTATATCCATAGAACTTGTGATTTAGACAATTTATCATGTGTTGATCTTAAACCAGTACATCAGTAATTTATTAGACAGTGCAATAAAAGCATAATAAAGCATCACACATAAGCAACACACATGACACCAAGATTTAAGGTGGAAACCCAATGTGGGTGAAAAACCACCTACTTTTGTCATCTTTGTCTTCTTTTAATAATAAGAAAATATGTTTACAATCTTGTACTGGTGCAGACTCATACCAGTACGTAGGCACCCACCTGCAGAAGGCTACAACCTTCTCTCATTTTCTAATTTCTACTGGAAGGGAGTTGCAACCTCCTAGCTCTTGTATTAGCCAATATGTTTACTAGTACGTAGGTGCTGACCTACAGAAGGCTACGACCTTATTTCTTCCTCCAGGGACCACGTTTCATCCAATTTTCATACTGGACCCATTAAAAACTTTTTAAACTTAAACTGTATCAACCAACATTCAGTTAATCTGAACAATCAGATCACTGACACCATAACATTTTGTTGAACCCAGAACCCTACATCATCATTTAGAACTAGTTGTAACCTCAAAAAAATCATGCATTAGAGTGTATATGCTACTTGGTTGAACCCATACTGCGTGTATACGCTACTTCCATAATCAAACCCACATATACCATCAAAACTACTACAAACATAAACTTTTGAATCAAGTCTGTACCAACCAGCAATATACTAAATATCTACTGTCAACTTATAGAGCTTTACGCATGCAGGGACAAAGTTCACTTCTACTCATTTATACAATCAATCAATCAAATTCCAGCCTCCTTATGCATTCAATTTTACATTCAAATCTAAGAATACTTCATTGATAGACAACAGTAAAACAATAGAATTTGATCAGATAGATCAGTCAAATCTGAAAAAGAAGCTTTTCTTTTGTATACGCTACTTGAAATAACAGAACCTGCGTACAAATCTGCAAATATTGACTTAGAACTTTGCTGCAATTCTAGACTTCAGACCAACCCAGATCATGATAGATAACATACGCAAAACATCAGATATAGTCTCAACCAATATAAAATCATTCAAGAATAAGTCATTTCAGGTCTCATGATCCTGATCCAATATTGAACTCAAGGTGCCCATAAATATTTCAGATCTAGTCCCAAACATATTCCTGCAACATAAAATATACTTTAGATAGAAGTATTCCTTAGAATCTTATTGCTTGCACAATTGGCCTTATGACCTTCTCCTTCTTATATAGCTTTAGGCCCTTTGTCAATACCTTGGACCAAAAACACTTAGGACCAATACCTTGTACCAAAACCACTGAGGACCAATACCTTGGATCAAATACCTAGGGTCAATACCACGGACCAAATACTTTGGACCAAAACCTTGATTTTCCATCCCATATGTGCTTTTCCTTCTATGGAAGTGTGTGTATACGTATACGCTTTTTTTGTTCTATGTTCTCGTGTGTATACGCTACTTTGACAAAGTGAACCAGCGTATACCTCTCTTTCTTCAATCTCTGGAGTCTGATTTGTAATCCTTTGTTGTCAACCTATTGCACTGTGAATTGTCATCTGTGTGAGTTGCCATCAAGGACAATACCTGTATCATCATGCCAACAATTAGTTTAGGACTAGAACATGAAACATTTCATAATGATAGCATATTGTTTTACTTCCTTGCATCAATGATGCTTCCATAGTATATCCACTTGGCATTCAAGGGTTTCTGCAAATTGTACAATGCAAGAACTAGTGCTTCAATAATCTTCCATTTTAGCTCTTCAAAAGGTTTATGTCAATATTTTCCCCACTTGAAACTATTATTGAACATGGTTGTTATGGCATGGACTATGCAACCATAACTAAAAAGGATGCTAGAAAATTTTGAAGGTATTGTGTTTCTCTGACAAAACTCCTAACCTCAACAGCTTTGGTAAAAGCTGGCCACTTCAAAATAGTCTTTATCTTCACAAAATCAATCCTTAGTTCCTCTCCACCAATCATGTACGCCAAATACTCAATCATTGTGGGGAAAACTCACCTTTCTTAAGGTTTTCCATTATTTGATGATTTTCCAAAGTCTTTAACACCTACACGAGGTGTGATATTTGCTCTTCCTAGAGAGAACTAAGAAACAAAATATCATTCAAGTACAAATATATTACAAATAAATTTAGAAAATAACGGAAAGAGGTATCCATCAAACACATAAATGTTGATAATATGTTACATAAACTAGTTAACAACCATTCATATAAACATTTCCTTGTCTTAAAGGTAGTCTTCCATGCGTCTTTCTTTTACTAACACTTTATGGGACCTTGGGGCATATTGATTTGTGATTCAATTTCTCCAAGCCTATCCTCCATGGATATTATGATTATTTTTGGCAAGATATAAACTAATGCTTATATTTGACAATCTATTGGGTATTATGGTTATATTTAGGAATAGGAATCATGAAAAGTGAATAGAAGCAGAAAATCAAAAGCTATGTACAAAAATCTACAAAAATGATCCACCACAGGCCAAAGCAAGGGGAACCTCTAGGCTAAGCACACGTGCAATGAGGACTAAGTAATGAAAATAAAGAAAATCTTTATTAACCAAAATCTTGTTTACAATTTCTCATATCCAAAGTTTCACCTATCAAATTTGGAGTTGTATTACAGTCTAGTTTTGGGTATTTATACAAAATGAAACACAACCACTTAGGTTCAAATATTTCTAAGGGATTGACAACTCAACAAACTAGATTCGGTTTCAATTGGGTCATGCTCAAAATGAGTGATCTTCTCCTTGATTTGATGGGCAATTTGAATCCCTGCTTCTAAGGTTATATATTTTCTAGTTCCAACACGAAATCTAAGAAAATATACTTTAGAAAAAAATAAAAATCTCGCAAATCATGCATTATTTGGAAATTATGCTCATGATTCTCCTAAATGGGCCCATTCTACACAAAACCCATGTTTTGGATTTTTTTAGATTTGTCTTTATTTTCCAAGAAATTGCTTCAAAATTTAGCTACTCGAAAATTGTTGATAAATTTAGACCATAACCTTGATCAAGTGTTGGAGGCTCACACAGGTGACTTGGGTGAGCTATGAGTAACATACATCCATGCTGGGGATCCTAATGACAAAACCTATGTGCTTGAATTTCTTCTAGAATTGTTTTGATATCTCGATCATAGAGGTGGCTATTTGAGTTGAATTTTAGCTTCAAGAATTGAACTGACAATCCTTCATTAAAAAACTATGCATAATCCTTCTTAATTAATTAAAAATAAAGGAAATGCATAATAATTAACCATTTTAGAATTTGGCGACGTATCGTGGTGTTTTCGTGAAGATTTATGATAGGAATGATGATAAATGATTGAAGGGTGAGGTAAAAAAAATGAGCTAAATGACGAAAAAGGTGACAAAATAGTAACCCAACAATATATTCTAGTTTTAGTTTTGAAATATCGAACATAAATCATTTTTCTTGAAAAAAAATAAATTTTCACAAAATTAGACGTTTCATAAATATTATAAATCGCATATAATAAAGATATTCTCTCTAGAATACACAACCTCAATATTAACAAATATTTATAACATTGGAATGTATATCAATAATGATGGCATGGGTAGTCATATTATTTTCAATAGTGTATGTTAAACAAAAATATTGTCATATTCATACATCACTTTATAAAAAAATTATTATTTATTTATATTAAAAAATAAATTCGATATAAATAATAAATTTTAACTGTTTTTTAAAACTAAAAACTCTCTATATTCCATATGATACCAAAACAAAATGCATATGTTTCTAATGGGGCTTGCTCATAAGGAAATCAAGCCCCCACTAACATGATATCATTAAGGTTTTCAATGTTTGACTTACCTATAATGTCTAGTGATATGAAAACAAATGAAACCGTTGCATACATCCTCCTACATCCGTTCAAAAACAACAGTGTTGATAGATAAGCAAAGATTAAGTAGTGGGTGTTGAACTGGTAAATCCCCTCTGCGGACAGAGGCGATCCCACTAGCCCAACACGGGTCTAGCAACAATCACACCACGCTACACGCAGGTTCCTAATTGCATAAATCAGAGATCGATCATGATGATCTACCTGGAAGCCAACGCTAGTAGTTGTAGAAGAAACGCCGCTCCCATTCCCTTGCTCTGGCTGGTCACAATCCTCACGCTCCACGTAAAGGACACCTGCACACGCAAAGAACGATACAAACACAAGCGTAAAATCCAGTACATGCAATTATATATCGGTCAGAAAAGATACAACTCAAATACCATTGAAA
>APFE030096461.1:2339-20784 GCA_000404065.3 Pinus taeda
CAAGGTGATAGAAGCTCCATGCTCCCTCTTAAAAGCAACCGTGCCCACTCTTGAAACACTAAAATTTTCTTCATCACCCATCTCTATGTGAATCTTGAGGTCTTTCTCCTCCAAGGTACTGAATAAACTTTTATCACCAGTCATGTGGAATGAGGCTCCACTATCAAGATACCAACCACAGCCCATCATCGATGACACCATGCATGAGATGAGGGTGAAGTCCATTTCGAACTGAGAGGCTAATGCCTCACCTTTTGATCCATCCGAGGATCCCTTCTTGGACTTCTTCGATGGGAAATTAGTTGCATAATGACCCATCTCTTGACAATTAAAGCATCTCACTTTAGACTTGTCAACCTTCTTCCCTCCATGAGAAGAATTTGATTCGGAATGGGACGCCTTCCCCTTCCCTTTCCTTACCTTACTTGCTAAGGCCAGATTTTCTTCATCATCATCCTTTGAAGAAGAACCATCTCATGTGCTCCTCCTGATCTCCTCTTGCATGAGATCCGACCAGGGTCGTTCCCAATCTGGCAGTGCCTCCCTTCCATTCACAGAGTCTTCGTAGCTATTCTAGCTCTTTGGAAGGCCAAGGAGAGAGAGGCTCACCATATCATCAACGGTAGTAGTTATTCCCACACTTCCAAGCTCATCTCTACAAGTGGTAAGCTTGTTCAGATATGTGGAAATAGTATCTTTGTTCTCCATCTTGATTCTTCAAAGCTTATCCTTGAGCGCCAATTTCCTCTGGTTTCTACTGTTCTGGTAGAGATCATTCAATGTCTTACACATTGAATATGGAGTATCCTTCCCATGGAGACTCGAGACAATATGGTCTCAAACTCCCTCAAGGATGATCTGTCTCACCCTCGCCACACACTTCTTCCACTCAGCCAACTCTTGTGCATTAGTTGAACCTAGCTTTGGGATTTCTTGATCAACGAAATCCTTCAAGCCATTATTTTCTAATACAACCTCCATGTGATCTTTCCATGCTATGTAATTCGAGCTGCCTTCCAAGGCATGCTCGAGTCTCAAGCCATAGAATGCCATTGACCAACCTTGAAGTATGATATGAATTCGATTTGCACCTACAACCCCAAACTTCAAGCTTCGAATTCTCTTCTCTGCATATTGTTCACTGCTCCAATAAACTAGGCTCTGATACTATGTAGAAATTTCTCTATAGATCAGCTAGCTCTGATACCATGTAGAATTTGCTACAAATTTTCTACAAATCTACCTCTGAGATCTATGTAGAAAATCTGACTGTAGATTGACTCGATAATGCAATATACCAAAGCAAAATACTATAATCTACTTCTACTATCAAACTTGCGGAAGCTTAAAGATCGCATTGAATTAGAACTGAACACATATAACCATAAGAAGAAGAATCAATACACATGAAACATAGAAAATACTCAGTGGAAAGCCTCAACTAAAAACCCCACTATCTGTATTATCATACAAGGTGGAAATACATCAGAATTATACAAAGCCTTAGCTCTCACAGCTAGCTAGCTCTCAGTACAATCCTCCTGAATGCTCACAGGCAACCAAAGCTTCTCACAAGTCTTCTCCTCTGCCCTCCAAGCTCCTATTTCCTTGCGTTGTTTCTCCTGTGTGATCCTCCTATTACCAAGTGGAAGACTGATCACTCACACTGATCCTACACCCTGTCAGAAGTGCGCAATACTCAAGGAACCTTATTCCTTCTGCATGCATGAGTTTCCTTTATAGGAAAACACATGCAACTGATAGTACATTGTCCTTGACATTTAGCTCAACTGGGTATTTCTCAGAATAGATGTGCATGAGTTACGGATGAGGGAATCTTCAATTATTTGGAGTACACTGGTTGAGTGCATGCATGCATCAACTGAATGATAACTCACAATTAGTTCCTCAAACAGATTGGAACTAATTTAACTGGACTTAACTCAGTAAACTGAGCTAACTAATTACAACTCAAATATAACTCAATCTTATCTCCTTAATTAAGGGATAATCTCCTTAATTTAAGGGATAATTGTTGCATGACTTTAGAAAGACTTCTAACTTGAATTTCTCTAACTAATTAATCCATAATGAATTAATTACTTATTTCCAAGTAGCTAGCGAGACTAATTTCGAATTTTAAGTCACAATTTTAATTCAAGGACAAATTAAAATTGGAATATCCTGGATTCTATTTTTATCATTTCTTGTTGCTATTTTCAACATGGACAACTTTTTTAAGTATTTCAATCAATTTCTTATCTCAAGTTTCAATTAAAAAACACAAATAGGATTGATATAAGTTTTATTCAATTTTATATTAAAAGATGCCATGTAAACAACAAACAGGTTTTATTCAACATTATTTATTTGAGATTATCTAAAAGATCTTAGTCATAACATGATATAAGTCAATCATATTGAAATTTAATATATAGGTCAAACAACAATATATGACAACATTTCTATAATTTTATATAATGTTATCAACTTTCCTAAATTTACAAGTAGTTATCCAATTATTTCAATCAATTTCTTATGATGGAAATACATTTTATTCAATTTTTAAAAGCTTAATATGATTGAAATAAGATATATATTCAATTTTAAAAGATGTGGAGATGTAAAAGTTACAAATACAAGTTTTATTTGATTTTATTTGGTTTGAGGTTATATACAAAATCTTAGTCATAATGCGTGTCATCAATAATTTTTTCATGCTTACACTGAAATCAATACACAATGTTAAACTAATTACCTTGAAATTAATATACACCATATATCTAGTTACATAATTGATCAAAAATCAACATCTTCACTAAAATCAATGCAAGAAATAAAATATGACAAGAAATCAACATCTATACTAAAATCAATGCATCTAATGCAAATAATCAAATAGGATTAGAAATCAACATCTACACTGTAATCAATGCATATAATGCTGCAAGCAAACAAATAGGACTAGAAATCAACATTTACATTGAAATCAATCCATCTAGTGATAGCAATCAAATAGGATTCAGAATCAACATCTACACTAAAATCAATGCATCTAATGAAAGCTCAATCAAACAATAGTATAAACTTAACATATTTAATGAAATGAATGCATCTAATGCAAGCAATGAAATAGAATTAGAAATTGACATCTACATAGAAATCAATGCATCTTGTTAGCACTTTGTAATTTCCATTAGGCTGAAAAAGGATTGCATAGGTAACCACATACCACTTTTAGGCTAGAATCTAGCCCTTTTAGCCTTGGAGAGGGCTCTCTCACTAAGTTTATCTCAGTCAATTAGCTGACTGAATGTTTTTTTATCTTAGGCTAGTTATGAGGATCAAAAGAGCAAGTTGATTTCAATGTTTTGCAGGAAGGTGGGAGAAGACACATACATTGGGCATGGAGTCACCCTCTACTAATGGTTTCAAGTGAATAAGGCATAATGAGGTGATTTAGGTACGGGAAAGCTAAGAAATTTGTCAGTATTTTAACCTGATTCGTTGCAGATTGGGAAAATGAAGAGTTGTGAGGATGACATAAGAGCATCATATTACAAGATGAATTCTAAATGTCATAAGAAGAAAACATGGACTGTTCAACTAACATATAACAGAGCATAACAAGTAGTGAATTTTGAGATATTTTCTTGTTAATCCAAACATGAAGACATGTATTAAATCATTAACTAACAATAAATGATTCTAAATGTTAGGGCCTAAATATACCTTAGGCTGAGAAAGGCAGGTCTAGGGTAACATCAAACCACGCTTAACCTAGTAGCTAGCCCTACCAAGTCAGGAGAGAGCTCTCTCCTTGTCAATCTCAATGAAAATTTATCAAGGAAGGCTTGAGATGACTAATATAAAAACTAATTTTAGGCTAGGTATGCTTACTTAGAAAAATTTGATTGATTTAATGCTTGGTTGCTGGATCCGATGGGGAAGGCAGCTTTGGGTCCGGGAAATCAACACAGATCTGTAGAGGTTTCTGTGGGGCGAGGTAGGAAAGTGTTTTAGCACTTTGAAATGAGTGTAATGGTGAGTTTAAAGACTGGTGACGAGTTGGAGAGGGCATGAAAATGTCATGAGTCCTCTTCAAACAGTAGAAAACATGTAAAACTAAATAAGCCCCAAGGCAGAGCATTGAAACACCAATGGATTCCACCCTTTAATCTTGATTCATTTGGTTATGCAGAAAAAGATAGATGATGGCACATATACACATAAGATAAACTGAATAATAGAGGAGAAAACAATGCTAATTCACATTACCACAAGAATCCCAAAAAATGCTGCAAAACCCTGGTTCATTTCCTTGCCAAACTGCAGAAGTGATGTACAAAGTAGCTCAATGCATCCACAAGAGTCCAACCTTCATAAATGACTAAGAAAGTACAAGATATAGGCATCAAACCACCTATTCTATCCATTAGGGGTCGAATCCATGAGTGAAGGAGATGTTTCAACAAGATCTAAACTAGGAACTAAAAACTAGGCAGTGGAACAGCTTGCCTCTAAAACTATGGAAACTGATTAATTCAGTTCAAAACCACCTAAAATTGATGTATCTACCTCCTTAAGTCATTTTTCATCATTTTTACATCATAGTACATCAATTTACATCATGAATTTGACCATGAGAGAAGAAAAAGTCAAACTAGTAGAAGACTAGGCAAAATTTTGAGAAAACAGGTAAAATTGGCACTTTTTCATTCTATGCGTAGCACCATTTTTTTGTGCGTAGCACTTTTTCCAAGCTACCTTTGGAAGGCTTCCCGAGGTCCAAATCAGGTCCAGGATAGCTTATTGGAAATCCTGGTCAGTCTACCTTCTAGAGAAACTTGAATTTTTTGATTTGGAGTCCATTTGCCCCTACAAAATTGCAATCTCTCAAGACTGCTTCTTGTGTGGCCAAAAAGTGGCAGAAAGGGCATTCTTTGGGTGTTTTTGGCCCTTTTGGACACCCAAAACTTGTCAAAATTTCCTAGCAATTTTTTAGTATGCATAACTTTTCATGAGGAATCCAAATATGTAAAGCTTTCTTCAAATGGAGGTCCCCATCAAAAGCGTAGCGCTAGTGGCGCTATGCACCTGTTGGAAAAACCTGCTTTTTCCCTGAAAAATTCAAAAATGCCAAAAAGCTCACCAAATTTCTTGAAATTTGGCATGAGTGATCTATGTTAAGTGCTATGCTGGACCAATGAAGCTTCAGCCAAGATCTTGAGCTTATCTTGCTCTTTCTTGCTCCTCAAAGTTCTCCTTAACTTGGCTTTTAGGCTTCTTATCCTTGTTTTACAAAATTTTTTTTGGGCCAAATAGTGGTAAGCCATGTGGCGCAACATATTCTTCTCCTTATTAGCCTTGTCTAGCAACTTCTCAAGGTGGATATTGACTCTTTCCAACCATGATTCTCGGTCAGCCTCTATTTCTTGCTCTAGTGAAGTTAGCTTGATTTTCCTTCTCTTTGCCAATTGCCAGTTTTCCATTATGTTTTGAAGCTCCATGATTGTTTGTTTGTCCTCCAATTTCTTGTTCTATTGCTCAAGGTAATTAATGACCCATTTGGCCCTCTCAAGGTCAAGTGATAGGCTTTGGATCTCAACTTCTTTCTCCTTGATGATCTCATCTTTGAGCTTTGAGCTTTGGGAGGCCAAACCAGTGTCCTCTTCCTCAACCAAAATGAAATCTCTGCCTTGGCTTTTAGAAGGCCCTTCATCATGCAATCGTTGTTTTCTTTTGTCATGTACCTGCTCTTCTGAAGAAGAAGGCAAAGCCCCTTTCACCCCAGGTAAAGATAGCATTTTCCTGTTGTCTGATGAAGAGAACGAGACCCCTTCCACTCTTGATGGAGATAATACTCGTTTGGCGGCTGCAAATAGTCTCCTTGTGCCTTTCTCATAAGTGACAAACACTGGCACACTTATTGGTTTAGTCTCATGAACATCTAGTTAGTTTGAAGGCCCTCCTTCCTCATGAAGCACCGATGGAGTCACTTGAGGGATTTTGAATACCTCATGTGCAATGAAAGTATCCCAAGAAATATTCAGCAAGCCCAACTGATGCAAAACAACAATTATGATCAATGAAAAATAATAAATGCTACTGAATTGTTGAGGAAGAGGTTTCCTTTGCACCAATGTAGCCATCTTCTCAATATTTTTGCATATGAAATAGGGGAGGTTCATCATCCTCACTTTAGTAAAGTGCATCAACAATCTAATACAGTAAGTGTACAAGTGAGAAAACGTCCCTTCACAGGTGAAATATTTGATAATAAGCTTTATGAGTGGAGCATAAGTGTCTTCTAGGTATCTGAAAGGAAAGACCCTACTGATTTTCCTTTGATAACTAGCCTTGATGTAAGGCTCATAATGCTCTTTGCCCACATGTTGTCCTTTGTTCCACTGTTCTCCCACATTAGGAATACCTGTTGCTGCTGAAATAGTTTTAGGTGTCAAAGTGAAGGAGACACCGGCTAGGTTCACTTGACCATTGTGAAGGTGAAGAACAAATAATCTAGCAAGTTCATGGTGATATTTCACCCTCTCCACCATCTCATAAAACTGGTAGCAAGACTGATGTTTAAAACATGTTACTGCAAGAGGGAAAGCTAGTAACTCTGTGAGAGTGATAGGCTCCTCCTGGATGTGTTTTCCTCCCTTATGTGGTTTTCTTGGTGCATGAACCTCTTGGGAAGAATCACTAACAGTTCCATCATCCCTTTCATAAGCTGAATCTGTTTCCATACTTGCAAATATAGAGTGTAGAATGATGAGTATGAAGAGATTTTCTTAAATATAGGGTGACTGTTGTTTTTCTTTTGGGGATAAAAGGGTTGACGAATAGTATAAGTGCAAAGGAGGGTTTGATGATAGCAGTAGGGTTTTTAGGGAATGATAGGGTTTAGGAAAAGGGAATTAGGGTTTGGGGAATAATAGGAAATATGTATAGGGTTTAGGGTTTGGTGATAGGGAATGGGAGAGGGAAAGGGGAAGGGAATTAGGGAAATTTAGTGCAAGGGGATGGGATGTGGGAAAATCCTACAATGGAGTGAAAACAGCAAGAATAGCAAAAACCCTAGATAGTTTTGCAAGACAACTTTGAAGAAACTAGTGTTTGATTTTTCACCATTCAAATCACTATGATGGATGGCAAATTTCTCTTGCTAGGGCAGATGGGAGGGTGTACTTACTTGAAGAGATGATATTTGCAAACTTGGAGGCTTGGAAAAGCAATGAAATTCATTTTGAAGCTTGTCCAACAGATGCGTTGTGCTAACACCCAGGTGCGTAGCGCACTTTTTATGCATAGCGCCCATTGAAATTCCTTTGGAAAACCTGTGCCCGGTGCGTAGCACCAGGCAGGTGCGTCGCGTCGACGAAAACTAGAATTTTTGCTGCAAGTTTCCCTCTTTCTCCTCAAAGTGCGATTTTTCTTCTGGCTCTCTCTCACTTGCACAAAATAATGTCTTCCAAACACTAAAGAGAATTTTATATCATCTTGACTTTAATTTTTCATTTTAGAAACCCACTTTCCTAAAGTTGAATTCACTTTGCTTTAAAAACCCTGTTTTTTACAGTTTTGGCTCTTTTGTCATTTGATGAACATGATGCTTGGATGTTTTTGTTTCTTTTATAGTAGCTGGAGTGCTGGAGTTGGCAAGGTGACCAAGGGCCATAGCTGAAGCTTTATTACATATGAAAACATTAAAATTACATAAATTTGTACATGAAAATAGAAAAACTCTGTTTTCACCTCAAAACAGAGTTTTGAGGTAGAAACCCTTTATGAAGCAAATAATCAGTGAAATTTTTGATTTTATGAACTTATTAAACATCCTCATGTGCCTGCTAACCTCCTATTGAGCTTTTGAAGACCATGGTGGCAAACCCTAGACCTAATGAGACCTAAAACCCTAAAAATGGCTTTTGCAAATGTAAATGACAAAAAATGACTGTAAATGACCTGAACTTGTGAAAATAGGCCAGCAAGTAAAGACCATGAGGGAAATTTGATAATGAACCACTTCCATCAGTTGATCCATGACCTAATGGAATGCAACTAATTGGATGGGACACCTAAAATGCATGCAAAAAGAGAATTTGATCATTGATGGAGGGATGAAGATATTGACACTAACATTGGCTTCAATGGGGATGGTAGCTCCTGGGAGGTGCCAAGAACCATATATCTTTGGGAGAGAAAACCAGTGCCTTATCCATTGGGCAATATGGAATCAATATCTAGGCAACAAAAACATCAAAACTTAAGAGTGAAGACTCAAGACTCAAAACTGAAATGACTAAGAACTAAGACTAACTAAAAACTGAAACAATACACTCAAAAGCTGAAACTAGACACTCAGAAGCTAAAACTAGATGACTAAAAACTGACAACTTGATGACACAAACTGACTTGAAACTGACTCAATACTAAAATACAACTGACAAGCTAGAAAATATGCTCAAAATGGAGCTTATTCAATAAAACCTACTCTAACTGTTTCATTCATCACCAGATCAAGTGAAATGAAACAACCAATGCAACCAAGTAAGCATTTTGGTTGTTGTTTGCATTCCCCACAAGTGCTTGCTTATGAACAACAAGAAAGAACTACTGAAAGGCAACTCCCATGAAGATTTGTAAACAGATCCATTGAATAATATGGATTCTCTATCTAACTCCAAAAGCACTGCATAAGGATCTTGAAATTCATGCACACTGGGACTTAGCTCATCCAATGGATAACTTTCCTTCTCCTCGAACCATGAATGCAGACTTTCATCTCAGCTTTGTGACAAGATTGCTGCTGAAAATGACAAAGAAACCAGCTATCGGATCAAGTTTGTATCAGTACACGTTTCAAGCTTACAGGTAACTAATGGAGAAGGACTTTGACTGTAGACATCATCCAACACATCAGCTATAGGATCATGAAAACTTGAAAATATTGTTGCAACCCATTTTCTATTGGCTCCAATGAGATTACATGATTTTCTACAAGCTACTCATCCTTTACTGAAAATGTACTATGCAAATTTCCTTTCAAAAACTAAAATGATTCAAAACAAAATGGAATGGAATCATCTTGCATCATTTGATAATATGGTCCAGCTTTCAAGTCTTCATTTTCAACTTGACAATCAATGGCATTTGGAGGTTGTAACTCTAGATATGAAAATTTTTTAACAAGGTTTTCATTGCCCTCAAGATGGTCCAGATCAAGACTTGTCGATAGTTGATTTCTGATTGCATGAATGTTTTCTCTAATGAACTGAAATGAAGCAAAACAAAAATTAAAACATCCTTCACTTACTTCAAAATTTTCTGCACTTTCCTCCTCACTTCCATGGCTGATATGCAACAGTTGATCATTATATTCGAACTGCGGAAAGTGAACTTCCTTCTCCCACAAACTAGCTGCTGATTTGTTTGCGAGAGTAGCTTCTGTTTGGAGAACATAATCATCATCATACTAATCAAACGGAAGCAAATCATCAGTATAAAACACATCATCAAGCATACATGTCATATCAATAGATCTCTCTTCTCCAAGATGATCTATAAAACAATCATTATCAGGTCTATGACAACTGGGATAAGAAAGAAAATGTTTTGGATCAGCCACTTGTTCTTCTTCAATGAGCGAGCCATGATCTTGAACATCATAATCATTCCTTGTGGTGATCTTTTGCATCATCTCTTCCACTGCACTTACCAAAATGTCAAGCTTTACCTCTAAAGAAGTCGATTCCTCTAGATCTATGCTCTTCATCTCTTCTTCCTTCAACTTTGCCCTTCTGATCAACAAATTAGCTTCTACATCTACTGCACTGTTCTACATCTCTTCAAGTGTTGCAAGGTTTCTTTCTCTCAACTGAAACTCCATTTCCAGATCAAAGGCTTCCAGGTAGTGCAAGAGAGTAGATAGAGGAGGAGGTCTTATATTAACCAGCATCGAAAAATAGACTTGGTTAAATCTGGCAGAAAATTGTTGTATTGTCTCCCCTGGCTGTCTTTTCAACTGGTTGTATTTTTCTATAATCAAGAAAGGATTTTGTCTGACCACCTACCTGTTGAGGAAAACTTTGACGAACTGCTAGAAATCTGAGATGCTCACATCAGGCAGGGTTTTCAACCACCTATTGACTTTGCCTTACAAAGAAAGAGCAAAAAGCTTAATACTAACATCTTCTTCATCAACTTCAAAAAGATCACGAAAAGACTCAAAATTCAATACATGTCTCTCAGCAGTGATGTTGTTGCGTTCACCATCAAATATCGGTAGATATAGGTCATGATGTTTAGGGAAAACATGGGATATAGGAGGTAAAATCAAAGGCTTGTATCGATCTGGAATTTTACAAGGTATAGGAATATGTACAGAAGGTGTAGAATCAATCTTGGTCTCTTTAGGTTAATTAGTTTGAAGATGGTCATCACAAGATTCAGAAGCAGGGTATTGATCAAGATCAAAGTCATGCAAATCTATGGTATTCACAAGCTTCACGGGGAAAGAATCAAATGCAGGTCTTGGATATTTTCTCAAATACAATATACTTTGCAAAGCCTTCTTGACATTCTCGGGAAAAGAGAAGAAATAATTTATAACAAAGAACATAATCTCTTGGATGAAATTCCAACTTGAATACCTGATCTTTCCATATTGTCCTTTCATGTTTTTGTTGGTCAGGTTCATCCTCCAATGGAATCCTTGGATCTGATCTCGAGACTACTTTAGAGTCGCCAGGTTAAAGATTTCAGCCTTGCTGTGTCTGATCGTTGTTCACCATCAACAATCAGATCTGAACTTGATTACATTTTGCTGAGGAACATAAAACTATGTTCCCCACTACAGTCGCCACTATGTTAGGGCCTAAATATACCTCAGGCTAAGAAAGGCAAGTCTATGGTAACATCAAACCACACTTAACCTGGTAGCTAGCCCTACCAAGTTGGGAGAGGGCTCTCTCCTTGTCAATCTCAATGAAAATTATCAAGGAAGGCTTGAGATCACTGATATAAAAACTAATTTTAGGCTAGGTATGCTTGATCAGAAAAAATTGATTGATTTAATGGTTGGTTGCTGGATCAGATGGTGAAGGCAGCTTTGGGTCCAGGAAATCAACACAGATTTGTAGAGGTTTCTGTGAGGCGAGGTAGGCAAGTGTTTTAGCACTTTGAAATGAGTGTAATGGTGAGTCTAAAGACTGGTGAGGATCTGGATAGGGCATGCAAATGTCATGAGTCATCTTCAGACAAAAGAAAACATGTAAAACTAAATAAACCCCAAGGCAGAGCACTGAAACACCAATGGATTCCACCCATTAATCTTGATTCATTTAGTTATGCAGAAAAAGATAGATGATGACACATATACACATAAGATAAAACTGAATAACAAAGGAGAAAACAATGCTAATTCACATTACCACAAGAATCCCACAAAATGTTGCAAAACCCTGGTTCATTTCCTTACCAAACTGCAGAAGTGATGTACAAAGTAGCTCAATGCATCCACAAGAGTCCAACCTTCACAAATGACTAAGAAAGTACAAGATATAGGAATAAAACCACCAATGCTATCCATTAGGGGTCGAATCCATGAGTCAAGGAGTTGTTTCAACAAGATATAAACTAGGAATTGAAAAATAAGCAGTGCAACAGCTTGCCTCTAAAACTATGGAAATTGGTTCATTCAGTTCAAAACCACCTAAAACTGATGTATCTACCTCCTTAAGTCATTTTTCATAATTTTTACATCATAGTACATCAATTTACATCATGAATTTGACCATGAGAGAAGAAAAAAATCAAACTAGTAGAAGACCAGGCGAAATTCTGAGCAAATAGGAAAAATTGGCACTTTTTCATTCTGTGCATAGCGCCATTTTTTTCTTTACGTAGTGCTTTTTCCAATCTGCTTTTGGAAGGCTTCCTGACGTCCAAATCAGGTGTAGAATAGCTTGTTAGAAATCCTGGTGAGTCTAATTTCTGTAGAAACTTGAATTTTTTGATTTGGAGTCCATTTGCCCCTCCAAAATTGCAATCTCCCAAGGCTGCTTCTTGTGTGGCCAAAAAGTGGCAGAGAGGGCATTGTTTGGGTGTTTTTGGCCCTTTTGGAGACCTAAAACTTGTCAAAATTTCCTAGAAATTTTTGAGTATGCATAAATTTTCATGAGGAATCTAAAAATGCAAAGTTTTCTTCAAATGGAGGTCCCCATCAAAAGCATAGCGCCAGTGGCACTACGCACCTGCCGGAAAAACCTGTTTTTCCCTGAAAAGTTCAAAAATGCCAAAAAGTTCACCAAATTTCTTGAAATTTGGCATGAGTGATCTATGTTAAGTGTTATGCTGGGCCAATGAAGCTTCAGCCAAGATCTTGAGCTTATCTTTCTCTTTCTTTCTCCTCAAAGTTCTCCTTAACTTGGCTTTTAGGCTTCTTATCCTTGTTTTACAAATTTTGTTCCGGGCCAAAAAGTGGTAAGCCATGTGGCACAACATCCTCTTCTCCTTATTAGCCTTGTCTAGCAACTTCTCAAGGTGGATATTGACTCTTTCCAACCATGATTCTTTGTCAGCCTCTATTTCTTGCTCTAGTGAAGTTAGCTTGATTTTCCTTCTCTTTGCCAATTTCCAGTTTTCCCTTATGTTTTTGATTTGATAATCACCCTATGAGTGACATTAATTGAAGTTTTATTAAACAAAAGGTATTACAGACTCATGTTCTGGTGTGTATGTTCTGTGTTATCTAAGCAACGGATCGATCAGATTGCCAATACACAGACATTTTAAATGGAAAGACAACAAAGAAATACAGCAGGCAACCACAAAGACACAAGCAATTTTAATAAGGAGTTCACCCTATTCTCCGGGGCTACGTCTCCGGTCTAGCCTTCAGTGGTGGCCTTGTTTTATTGTGTCTTTAAACAGAGAATTACAATATAAGGACTCAATGTGAGTTCTCCTGAAGTAGGTTTTGCTTGGCAGGGTGGTTCTTGGATTCCCCAAGCCACTGGAGTACACAGTCTCTTCTTCCCACCAGCTCTATGATCTTCTGGTCTACAGTGGTAAGAGCCCAACGTGGTGCTTAGCCTGGACAAATCCCTCTATGGGGTGGCTCAAATCTCTCAAGCTCGGTGGTGCACGATGTTGCCGCTATGTCAGCTCGGCCCTCTGTCTCTTCTTGCTTTTCTCTTGATTTACTGCCTTTTTCTCTGTGTATTCCATCCTCCTCTTAGGATTCTGGTCTTTTTCCTTCATCTCTCGGACCTCACTCTGACTTGACTGTGTATTCTGTCTCTATTCATGGATTTTAGCCATTCGTTTCCATGTCTGTTCGGTCCTCTTCCGCCTCTGTTGATTCATGTTCTACAGCTACGCTTGGAGTTCCCTGTTTAGCATCAGCATGAACACTTAGGGAGTGGCCACATATCCTCATCTAAATAGCGCCAGCCTGCTCGTTGGTTTGTTTCTTCGGTTACATCATGGATGTGTTCTTCCTCCACCGTGGCGGTCAAACGGATGCCAAATCCCTTTAGAACGCGGCTTAATTCCCTGTCGATTTCACTTCCTCCATTGGGCACAATCTCAGCCATCCAATCTGGGCTCCTCCAGATCCAACGTCATATGTACATCTCGCACGGTTAACTCACTCAACTGATAACGTGCGATCAACGGCGGTTTTCTCTCACCTCCATCACCATGCGTCGATCGTTGAGTGGGATCACTCCACTCTCCTCCAAAACCGTTTACCATTTGAGGGCGCCCCGATCAATACCACCAGTTTCTAAAGTGCGGGTCTTGCCTTTGTCCTTTTATCACTTTTCGTTTCTCCGCCTGCGGTTCTTCAACTCCCAATGTAATCAAGTGCTTAAGGCTCCTCCATTTCAGCCCTGTTCGCCTGCCTAGCGCGAATCGTGCTTAAAAAATCACCTCCTTTTCCTGATCCAAGGCTCCCAGGGGCTACTTTGACCTCCTGTGCAGTCTCCATGGGCCTCGGTCAGTGTGCTTTGACCGAGGTCCTCGTCGTTCCACGTTGGCTTCCATTGCCGCTGGTTCAAGGTGTTTTTGATCGCTATTTTTGGAATTTTTAAAGATTCGTCTCAACCTGCTATAGTCATGGTTCTTTGCCAGTCTTTAATGGATCCAATTCGGATCACAGCCTTCCCACTGAAAGAGCTTTTGGACCACCAAAAGTTGGTTTTCTTCAAGCATCAACTAAGTGAGGTAATTGTTGTCTCACTTGCCCAATCTCAATCCACTTCACACTACTCGGCTTCGAACCTTTAAGCCCAATCCTGAGGTATTCCACTTGTCCACTGCGCGTCATCCTTACCTTCCTGTCCAGCACTGTGTCTTCCCATAATTCATTAAGATATTCAGGTAGCAGGTCATCAACAGAAGTCAATTGACTCTGCTCTTTAGGGTCCTCAATCATTGAAGGTTCAAACAACCTCAAGCAATCTGCATTCACGACTGAGTAGATGTGCATGTAAGCTGGTAGATCAAGGCGAAAAGCATTTTCACCAATCTTCTCAAGTATCCTGAAGGGTCCATACCTTATGGGTTTTAGCTTTTTACCTTCACCTTGCATCCTGTCCTTGCTGATATACAGCCATACTTGGTCTCCAACTTGAAAACTATGCTCCATCCGATGCTTATCATGCCTAGCCTTGTACTTGGCCTGGCTCTTTTCCAGCTATTCCTGTACTGCCTGGTGGATCTCCTAGATCTATTCAATGAACCTAGTTGCCTTGTCCACATCACTGTGTCTATCAACCACGGTATCTTTACCAAAGACAAAATCCAAAGGAGACCTTGGTATGAAACCAAAACAAGTCTCAAAAGGAGATCTCTGTGTGGAAGAGTGTTTGGCTCTATTGTGAGCATGATGCACATAACACAAGTGTTCATCCCAAAGCTTAGGATGTTTGCTGCAATATCCTCTCAGTAACTGGATCACCCTCCTGTTAACTACTTCTGTCTAGCCATCTATTTGTGGATGAAAAGTTGTACTTTTCTTTAATTTGGTGTCCATTAGTCCCCACAGACTTGACCAAAACTTCCCCACAAATCGAGTGTCTTGATCAGATACAATAGAAGTGGGTAATCCAAAATGAACCCATACATGTTCAAAGAACAATTTTGCAGTTTGTTCAGTTGTAATATGTTTACTACAAGGTATCAAAATACACATTTTGCTGAACCTATCCACAACAACATATAGATAATCATGACCTTTCCTAGATTTAGGCAGTCCTCCAACAAAATCCACGGAAATTCTTTCCCAAGGGTGAGAAGGAACTGGCAATGGAGTGTACAAGCCTAGTTTTATGTTGCTAGGCTTTCTTTTCGCACATATAGCACATCCCTTTACATATCTAGAAACTGTCTCACTCATTCTCGGCCAATAGCAGAACCTTTGCAGCTGTGCAACTGTTTTACTTACCCCAAAGTGACCTGATATCAAAGAAGTGTGTGCTTCCCTAATTAACTTTACTCTCTCAGTTTGTCGAATGCAGAGTTTCCACAATGATATAGGAGTCGGTCCTTCATGTGATAGTCCAATTCTTCTATTCTTTTGCCTTGACTCAAAGTTGCATATACATCTTTAAATTCCTTGTCCTGAGCATATTGTTCTATGTAGCTTTCATGCAGCATAAAATTATGCTTAAGTATGGTAGATGCATTTATAATGGGTCTAGATAACATGTCTGCAACCTTGTTATGTATGCCCTTTTTATATCTGATGACTAAATGAAACTGTTGTAGAAAACCCATCCATTTGTAATGTCTTGATTGTTGCAACTTAGTTTGGGAGTGTAGGTATTGAAGTGGCTGACGATCAGTATGTATTACTGTTTCTTTGCCCATTAAGTAATGTTTCCACTTTTTCACACTCTGAACTAATGCATACAATTCTTTATCATATGTAGGATAGTTAACTACTGCAGGATTAAAGGTCTCAAAATGATAACATATGGGTTTACCGTGCTGTGTCAACACTGCTCCCATGGCATAGTCACTGGCATCAGTTTGGATCTCAAAGGGTCTTTGTAGATCTAGCAGTGCTAGTACCGGTGTTGTACTAATGTTTTCTTTCAAGGTGTCGAAGGCTTTCTGCTGTTTGCCTCCCCACTGAAACGCCTTGTTCAATCATGTCAAGGCATGTAAGAGAGCTGCAATTGAGGAAAATTTTGAAATGAACTTCCTCCCATATTGTGCTGCTCCTAAGAAGCTTCTCACTTCTGTAGCAGACTTGGGTTTAGGCCAGTTTACAATGACTGCCACTTTAGAGGGATCTATTTTCAATTCACCTCCCCCTACTATGTGACCCAAATAATTTAGAGAGGTTTTGCCAAATTCACATTTGGAGAGTTTAACATAAAGTATTTCTCTTTTCAAAACATCTAATGTTTGTTTAACATGCCTTAAATGTTCTTCCCACGTTTTACTAAAAATCAGAATGTTATCCAGATACACAATAGCAAAATCATCAAGAAAAGGTCTGAGTACATCATTCATTAATCTCATGAAAGTAGCAAGGGTATTGGTCAATCCAAAAGGCATAACCAGCCATTCATACAATCCTTGCTTTGTTTTGAAAGTAGTCTTCCCTGCATCTTTCTCTACAACTCTGACCTGATGGTATCCACTGTGCAAATCCAGCTTGGTGAAATAAACAGCTTCCTTTAGTTGATCCAAAAGATCATCTATGCGAGGAAGGGGATAACGATTTTTGATTGTTATCTTATTCAGTGCTCGGTAGTCAATGCACATTCTCCACGAGCCATATTTATTCCTCACCAAAACAATTGGTGAACCACATGGTGATGTGCTAGGCCTGATGAAACCTTTCTCGAGCAACTCCTGCACCTGCCTCTTGATTTCAGCATTCTCTAAAGCAAACAACCTGTACATCCCAACATTAGGCAATGGAACATCTTGCTGCAAAATAATATCATGTACTATCCCCTTTTTGGGTGGCAGACCTTTAGGTTATTGGATCAAGACATCATATTCTGAAACAAACTTTTCTATATCAGCTTGTTGAGCACCATTACAGCCCTCAAATACATTGGTTTTATCAGGTTTCTTTTCCTTTACAACCATCAGTGGGAACTGTTTGCATGAATTTATCATTATTTTCATCTGTCCTGAGTTTATGAGAGTATAATTATTCTTGAGCTTATGAGCTCTTACAAAGTATTCGATTCCAACTTTAACAAGTAGATACTTATTAAATACGAATGTTTGTTTGTTACTTAGGATTAATTAACTAAAATAAAATAATAATAATAATAATAACAATAGATTGAATTATAATTAATTAGTTGATTAATTAAAATAATTTATGAATTAATTAAAAGATATTTTTAGATTCTTAGGTTGAATAGAATGAAAACAAAAATAAAAATAAGAAAATTAATAGAAAGGACAATAAAACTAACCTATAATCAAGAGAATTAAAAGGATTAATAATCTACATATTAAAATCAATTAAGTAAAATAAAAATTAATTAATTAAACTAAAATTATTATAATATTCATATATATGAGGGTCGGCTTCTTCATATGTATATATGAGATTCAGCTTCTTTATAAAAATTTATCAAGATTTAGGTTTATTTATACTCTTGTCGCATGATTCTTCTCTCAAAGAACTATCAATCATATTCTAAAAATTAGTCCTGATGATGGACCCCCTTTGGGGTTTGAAACATAACATGATACTGTGGATAATCCGGATCATGCTACTCCAAGTAGATACTTGTTCTCAGCTCTATAGAAAATAGCCTTTCTATCATACAAGTAAGGACTTCCTAAAACAATTCCACATATATCCAAAGGAATTACATCTAACTCAACCTCATCTACAAATGCTGACCCAAAAGAAAACTTGAGTTTGCACTGTCTAGTCGCTTGTAGTTGTGCTTTATCATTCAACCATCCTAATGGGTATGGTTTCTTATGAGGTGTAGTTGCTAATCCCAATTTCTTCACAATTGCTTCAAAAATTAGATTTACTTGTGAGCCACTATCAAACAAAGTATCAATCTTTTGATTTTTGGAAACAACTCGAATATGGAAAAGCTCATGTCTTTTTCTCTCATGTTCTTCATCAATAACAGATTGAGCAGAATTACTAGTAGATGCTTCAGAATTCTTACCTTTTATACATGTGGCTACAATGATTGTTTCGTCTCCTGAGTCTGACGCCAAATCTTTCTAAATAGCTGCAGCAGTCTTCTTCTTCTTTCCCTTGGACTTCTTAGGTCTCAGCTCTGGATGCAGAATCCAACAGTGCTCATCATCATGCCCATCTTTTTTATAGTGAGTGCATGAAGCTTTGCTTTTTTGTGTAGTGTTAGCCTTCCTTGCTTTCCACTTCTGCTTTCTTTTCTCCTTGCTCTTGCTTATAGTGGGTTGGGATGGT